>JAXGGA010007213.1:0-64275 GCA_038373865.1 Uloborus plumipes | reverse complement strand
CACAATAAGAAATAGTTGATCCTGACTCATGACCAACTCAATGTGAAAGGGGAATTTATTTTTCCAGAAAAAGCGGTATCGAGACGGCGTTACGACACCACAACACCCTTGCTCTGTATGTACGTATGTATACTGGGGGAAAATTCATATTTTTTAAAAGCAAGCTATTTTGCACTTACAGCGCTCTTCCGATGGAGTCTCTGTTGTTGGACAAATATCAGGACTGTCGCCTGGACTGCACGGATTTCACGTTCATGAATTCGGCGATTTATCAAACGGTAAGTTTTGAGTTTCAAGATAGCTTTATATTCCATCTTACCGTCTCCATCCTCTTTGATTATATAGGAGTTTGTGAAACGTTGTCCAATCCTACTCTAATTGTCTGCTAGGAGTTTTCTTGGTTGTCTTCAATTCAATATACAAATGCGAGTAGCGTGTTGAAGTTGGTATTCTCTATAAGTAGCTCCCTCTTACTGCTTTTTTCGAAAAAATATCAAGTTGTTGTTGTCCTGTGCCAGCTAGGCAGGCAATTTGGGGTGCGCTAAAATGGCCTGCAACGAAAAGTAGGGCTGTTTGGAGCTACGACATTGACAATGTTTACCACCTCTGTTTCGCGTAATAGCCTAGGTGTATGAATTTTTAACGATGCTATAAATTTTTGAAGATGATCTTTCGCTTAAGTGTTCATTCACTGGTCGCTCCACTCTATACTATAGTGCTGCGACATCGATGTCGATGTTTTGGAAAGATCGATGTTTTTGTAAGAACATCAATGTTTGTGGGTCGATATTTTCCCAACATCGAATGTTTTGGGTTTGATGTTGTCTTCGATGTCGATTATTTATATTCTAGCAAAGAAAGCCAAAGAAAAATGTCCGATAAGCATACTTATTAAACAGTTTTCATCTTTAATCAGAAGTTGCAACATTAACCTCATTGAAAAAAATATTCAATGATTTATCGATTTTTTGTTTTCGATGTTTCTGAAATATTTCTGATTTGCTCTCGCCCTTTTCTTTTCTTTTTCTTTTTTTTTAATTGTATTCATTTTTTTTTCTTTTTGTCTGTTAATGATCATTGTTTTGCGTTCAATGTTTTTTTTTCTTCTTTCGATGTCCTTTTTACATTTCAGCAAAAAACAATACAAATATATACAATTCATCTTTCTTTAACCACTAGTTGCAATAACTAGCAAATTGAAAAAAAGATTTTTTTTTTTGATATCTAAAGATGATTTACTCTCAATGATTTTTAAACATCGTTGTTTTGCATTTGATTTTTTTTTTGATGATATTTTGCATTTTAGAAAAAAAAAGTTTTATAAAAAAAGTTACAGCTAATCAACAGTTGCAGTATGTATCTCACTGAAAAAAGTTTTCTTAATTGACATCGATTTGTTACGGTCGATGTTCTTTCAGGAGACAAAAGATACATCTAATTGAGTGATGTAAAGAGGCACTTTTCTAATGGGAAGTAACTGAATAACTGTAGATTCAAATGTGTAAGCAATTAAAAAAAAAAAAGATCGATGTTTTGGAACATCGATGTTTGAAAACATCGATGTTTTTTGGTCGATGTATCAATTTCCTTATTTTCCAACATCGATGTCTTGAAACATTGATGTTTTGTCTTCGATATCGCACCCCTACTCTATACTGTATTAAAAATGTTCACTGAAAGATCACCAGTTTTCACATTAGTGCTGAACGTTATGAAAATTGTTATTTTAAACATTCAAGTGTCTTGATTTACCATAATATTGCTTTGTAACTTTATTAATTCAGGATTTCGCACTTAGGTTGTGCCAGCACTGGAGGCCATTACAATCCCACAAATATGAACCACGGAGCGCCGACAGATGGTCAAAAGTATGTTATTTGTTGTACATACGTAGACAACATCTGTTGTCCGGAAATGTGGGGCAAAGTGAAATGGTTAAGATATAAATTACCTGTTTCGAAATGAACAAACTGGAAATTTGTTCCGAAACTTATTGTACGTAACAAAGAAACAATGTATTTTGCAATGCAACTTGTCTTGAAATATTAATTTTCATTTTTGGCAATTATTTTTTATCTTCAAACAAGGTGAACATTTTTCGCTTCAAAACACCATGGGGCAAAGTGAAAAGTGAAATATTTTTTCATAAAAACATTTTCTATTAGCAGTATTTTTCATCAAAGAATGTGTAAACAAGCGAATAATGAATTAATAGTGAAAAATTAACAAATAAAAAAAATAAATGAATTGGTAAATGTTTGAGAAAAGTAAATGAGTGGATCTTTTGAGAACGAATGAGAGAATAAGTGAATGGATGAATAAATGAGTGAATTAATAAGTAAAACAATGTAAATTAATTAGTAAATGAAGAAATACATAAGTAATTTAAGAAAATAATGAATATGTAAACGAAATGGACAATTTCACTTTTGCTCCATCTACTTTTCCCAGTGAGCACTTGCATTGAAACAATTGCATTGAAAATTTAAAATCAAAACATATTTATATGAACTAAATAAGTACTGCATTGGCCATCAGTAGATCTCCATTAATACTTAAAATGATAATTCTAAGAATTTTATCAGTTTATAAAAAGAAATATTTTTGACAAACCACGAATATTACAACATATGTATCAAATTTTGAAAATTAATTGCATGATTGTTATAATTATTATTATTATTATTATTATTATTATTTTGTTTGTTAATCTTTAGAGCTCCATTTCACTTTGGCCCGCTATTTCATGTTGCCTCATATTCCCCTACATATGTTTTTAACTACTTTTTTTAAAATAAATTATTTGCTGTTTTTCAATCGTGAGTAGTTTAATTGTTGCAGCAGAAATAATTATGTATTTTTGAAACTCACTTATTCTATTATTGTCATATAATAATTTTGCTTACGACTAAATATGCACAATTTCCGTAAGTTTTACAGCTGTGGAAAAAAAAAAATGTTTTTTTTTTCTTGTAGAAAAAACTATTTGTTATCAGTTAAAAAATAGTTGTAAATGACATTTTTTGTGAAGAATAACTTTTTTCTTACAAAACTTTAACAGAGCTGAATATTTAAAAACATAAACAGTCTATAGTTTTTTCTTTCTTAGAAATATGCATACAAATTTACTATTGAAAAACATTTATATTTTTTTACTACTCCTAGATTACTAAATTCAAAGCATTCAAAATTATCTAGATTAGTTCAATCATCATTCGGCAGTTAATATTGACTAGGATGTGATTATTTTGACTACAGTTTATATATGTTTGTATTTGTAAATTGCAAAGAACAAAGTTTGATTTCTCGTAGCTCCTTATGTAGTTTTTCGAGTTTTCATGCACATTTTTAACTTAAAGATATCCACTAGATGATTATTGGTATAATCCTGACCTGTGTATGCATTTGGTTATAGTGAGTAAAGTAGCATTTAATATTTTGAAACACACAGGGAAATTAAATTATCTTACAGGTTGCATCATCAAAATTAGTGTTTTCATGTGGGATACTAATAAAAAATAAATAAATAAGTGACGTAATTAATTAATAAAAGAAAAAAACCATTGAAATGTAAATGTTACGAATTTCTGAATATATTATTTTGTGCTCGAAACTTTAAAAAAAAAAAACTTCTCAAAAGAAAACTTTACTTTTGAGATTTTTTTTTCTCCCAACTTGCGTGTTTTGAGAACACTCTGAAGAAGAGTTCTTCGAGTTCTCCAAACAGCTGCTCGCATTATTATATATATATATATATATATATTAAGTTGCACATGTGCTTTTTATTTGCTTTGTTTCCCCAAAAAGATGGTATATTTTTCTCAAAACATATCTATACTTTCCTTCAGTCTACAAATTTAGTTCGAAATCGTTAAGGATAATATATAAGAATGATCGTTGAGTTGAAAAAAATGCCGTGATACGGAAAAAAATCGTCTTGCACGACATCCGCCGTATTAGTCTATTCTTGTCTATCAGGCAGCACGACTAGTAGGAAAAAGAACTAACCGAACATCTACAACGGTAAGGGTTATCTAAATAAATAATAGGGTCATTTTGTACTGCACGTAACAGCTCGGATATTGAAATGAACACGAACTTAATATTTAAAATGATCAAATAATAGTTTTAAAAAACTAAAAAATACGCTTTTAGAGTTCATCAAACTAAAAAGAACTATCATTAATACTAAACGCTAAACTATATTTTTTCATGATACTCTAACTGGTTTCCCTCTGATTTTCAAAACTATTAAATATCCGTTATACATGCACTTATGATACAACAAGATGTAATAAAATTGAGCCTTTCGTATCAATAATAGTATTAAATATATTACTTTTATATTTGCAAAGAACGTCAATTTTATTTTTTATTCAGAGTTACATACAAAAAACTGAAACGCATCCACGTGTAATATAGTTTAGCCTTCTGTGTTAATAACAGTATTAAATATATTATTTTTGTAGTTTTAAGGAAAGTGCATTTTATCTTTTATTCAGAGTTACACACATACATACAAACAAACAAACAAGCCCACATGTGAAACTAATAAAAGCGTATTAAAAATCATTATTTCTTCAAACTACGCTCTTTTGACACATTTAGGGCCCTGCTCCACATCAGCGTAAAACGCGACCGAAACTGAAGGCAGAAACCGAAAATCCGAGTACTTTCCATAGGAACACTATTTGCTCCATTTTACGCCTCTGCCTTATTTTTCTGCTTTACGTCAATGTGGAGCAGGGCCCTTAATTTTGAAAATACCTCAATTTATTGTGTAGTTATCTTTAAATGAAATCACACGTTAAAAACAATAGTACAATTTTCGCCTTTATCTTGCTTTTATATATTTTCAAAAATACGGCTCACACGTGCAGAACAGCTATCGTCACAGTAGCTTAATTAACTGCTGCGGAAAATATACAAAGGATTATGTCAACCCATGAACTGGAATAGGTGTTTAACGTGAGAGTGAACAGGAAATCCTAAAGTTACACAAAAATTCGTCCTAAATTATAACTTTTAAATAATTTTTAAAAGCAAAAACTTTAACTTTTCGAAAAAAAATAATACGTGTCCCCCCCCCCCCCAATTTAATGCAACTCTTTTAGTTTTGCTAAAAATCTTGTTTTTAATAAAAATTAAACATTAAATTTTTAATTTCAGTAACATTGTTTCCTGTAACTTGAGAGGATCAAATAGGCTCCTTCTTGTGATTAGTTTGTCGAAACACTTTGAAAACGAGCTAAATCTTACACGATGCATTAATTTTCCCTAATACTATTTTTGAAATACAATTGAAGTGAGCGAATTTTATCACGATTTTCAACTTCAAAGACTAGTATGAAAAAAGAACGTTAGTTTTGACCGAATACCAACTACTTCTGCGATTGGGATAACGGATAGTGTGAAATATTACAATTATTGTAAGTTTTGAAAACTGTTGGCGCCACAGCTCACTATTCCAAATGTTTCATTAAAATGAAATTTTTTTCAAGTAAATAAATTAAGACACGAAAAACTACTGCAGTGAAATACCGTTCCAACGAATATCAATGCAACGAAGTATCCGTTTCAACGAAATAATATTAAATTCTATTACAACAAAAATCTCATTTTAACGTAGAAAATTTGCGACATTTGACGTTCGTTGTAACGAGATTTCACTGTAGTTCCATTACACTTTAAATGGCTCCCAAATTTAATAAAAACCTCATTAGACAGCATTAAAATTGATATAAAAATGCAAAAGGATCTGCTAAAACCCGTTAATCACTTTCTATCTTTCCCAGCTACCACTTTACTATACCGTAAAGTCGGGTTACTTGAACCCACAAGGGGGTTACTTGAGCCCACAGTAAAATGATAAAATCTCTGTTTGGTACTAGCGTTAGAGGCTGCAGAGTGCTTCTACCTAGCGGAAAAACGAGGAACTACGTGCAAGTCTTCAACTAGTAAGTACCAAACCCAGATTTTATCATTTTACTGTAATGGGCTCAAATAACCCCCTAGGGTCCAAGTAACCCCACTTTACGGTAGTCCAGTCGATCTTCACTTACAGTGAGCTCTGATCGGGAAACAATGGGCGCTGTTCAGAGAGGGTTAGCTAGCAACAATAAGCAGGGGTCCCTGCCCCCTAGTATAAAAATGTAAGGAAAATGCAGACCAATTGTTCCACGCGTGACGGTAGTCTTTCCATATAATGATAATAACCTTAGTTCAAAACTAAAGAAACTCAGTTTATGTATACCAATACCTATTTGTATTTTTAATTATCACCTGGCTATGGCTCTAAATTATTTCAAATCGTCTTTTTTACTTCCTTTTACGTAGTGAAGGAAGTATTGTGATCACGAAAAAAATTTCACTCAAATTTCGGTCTAAATTTTGACTTTGCTCACCCCCGAATGAATGTCGCGTAGTTTTTTTCGACCTATCAGCACGTGCATATGTACCTAACAACATACAAACAGCCGAAAAATCAATTTCGACCACCCCCGCGTAAATTACGACGCGTTTTCTCGTGACGTCTGTGTGTACGTATGTGCGGATGTATGTGCATATGTATGTCGCATAACTCAAAAACTATATGCCGTAGAAACTTCTAGCTTGGTATGTAGGCTCTGAGGGAGGTCTAGTTGTGCACCTCCCCTTGTGATTGCATTCGAATGTTCCCAAGGGGGTCTTTTACACCTTTTTTGGGGTAAATCAATGTTAATTTCAATACAGACTCAAGTGATATGAATTGGTGCGACCACTTGGCGACATGTCGCCAAGCTTTTGGTCGCCAAGTGTTTGATGCCAACTTGGCGACATATCACCAAGTTGGCGACAAATTTGGCGAAAAAATTATTTTTTGAATTTGGGCTCAACTTGGCGCTATTGGCGATATTTTGCGAAAAAATCACTGAATGATATTAAAGAAAGAATGATATTTAGAAAATTAACCATTGTAAAATATTTTTTGCATTGTTCTGTGGCAGATTAGGGGAATAAATATTTGAATTGTTACCTTGCTCACTCCAAGCACTTTTTTTAACACTTAAGGCAACTACTAAGAAATTTACATGTCGTTTGCATGTCGAAGATTTTTAAGAAAAGCATAGCGATGAATTAAAAAAATATATATAAGAGCTGTGTTAACATGCACAAACGTGCAGGAAACTTCAGAGGCGTTTTTCAGGGTTGCAAGGAACCTGTTATCAATGCAAGTTTGCTTGTGCCTGAAAAGGCATCTGGTCGTATCTCCTTATCTCAGGAAAAAAGACATTTTTGCTCTCAATGTTCCATACAAGGACACTATTTTTGCCTTGTTATAGCGTATAGTTTCCGATAGTGATGCTAAAACAAAAAAAGAAAATAAAAGAAGAAGAAGAAGGAAAGAAAGAAAAAAGAAACACTGCTTCAATCAAGAGTCCAATGGATCAAAAAAAAAAAAAAAAAACTTACCGTCTTTGTAGTTGTATGTCCTGCAAAATTTTATCTTTCTTACTTGATCCCTTTTCGAAATTTCTGATTCAATTAATTTATAAAGCAAATGAAATTATTAGTTTCTACAGGAGATCGATGATTCCGATACCCTTAATCTGTTGCAAATTTATTCAAAGGCTGCGTCAATATTACTATTAATTCTTTTGTTGTTATTATTATACTGCTATTATTATTTCAGGCACGTAGGGGACTTAGGAAACATTGAAGCAGACCGCAATGGAGTCGCAGATGTGAATATTATTGGAGATCAAATGAGGTTATGCGGTCCCATGTCAATAATGGGAAGAGCAATAGTGGTAAGTGAATTTCTCTGAACTTTGTCAGGAAAATCTGCTCAGACTATACCATTGTCATCCTTGCGTGTTATTAGAAAACTGTAACTATAGCTAAAATGGAAATTATTGGCTTTTCAATTATCTATTAATTCGCTCTTTATGTTTATGACGCTAAATTAACGAGCATCAAATAGTCGCTTCCTCAATGCATCAATGAAATAAATTTTATTTATAGTCATAGAAATTTTAAGTCATTAAAGGCACAATTTTAAAATTGACACATTTGGATTCGTCCGGATTCACATTTCAACGCTTTTATTAGTCTAAGAAGACGCAAATGGGAAAATCTTTGCATTTTAATCGTAAATCTTTATCACCTCTAGTAGACAAAATCAATTAACGTATTGAAAGAATAACTTTAGAATTACTTCGCCTGCACTAACATTTATGCTACATTCAATATTATCATTAACATCAATTTATGTAATTAGCACCTGCAGACTGGATACACTCATCAACATTGTGATTTTAGTGAGAAACTGGTTGCTACAAAATTTATGGAGAAACTCAAAATTACTTTAACTTTCAATGAGTTTATGGTAGAAATGTTTGCCACTACTTGACCTGCAAGCAGGTACTGTATGGGGGGGGGGGGAGGCATATATGTAGTTTTAGAGGAGGCTAAGAATTTTTTTTAGGTTTTAAGCCTAAGTGTTTAATAAATGATACACAGTGAACTCTCACTTATACACCGCCTCCTTTATGCTCCTTTTTCACTTATACGACGGTTTTCAATAGTCCCAGCACATTCTATAGCATAATAATGATAATATCATTCGTTTATGCGTCGCTCTAACGATAAATATTTCACTTATGCACCGAATTTTTTGTAAAATGTAAAAAATTTAATTTATTTTCTTTAAAAAATAAGCACGTTTCTTCACTTTCTTCTTTAATCTTTCGCCTTTGTTGCTCACGGAAGGCCTTTTTTCCGTATGAACTAGAATTCGGGGAGGGACAATTATCTATTATGTATCGTTTTAAAGGGAGCATTTTTTGATTAGGTACGCTACAATTTTTGTTTTCTCTTTATCATTGTAGTTACGTTACAGTAATTGCCAAATGCCAAACCGCAATAATTAGTCCCTTTTCTATGCAAACATTCTTATTCATGCTCTCATTAGAACTTATGTTGCGTTTTCGACCTTTAAATAGGCTTGTTCGCTTATGCGTCTCTCTCAGTTATGCGCCTTTTCTGTTGGTCCCCTGGGCCGGCGTATAAATGAGAGTTCACTGTATTTTTTTCGTTTTTAACTCTTTTTCTGCTAACCTCTTTTTTACCTTATTCGAATGAGAATTTTTCAGATCAGCTGTCCTTATCATAGCGGGAACTTTTAGGGAATATTGTTCTTATTCTAATGGTGATTTTAAATCACTTTTGTCCGTAATGCAATCTTGGATATGTTTTACGGAAGTTAGTGGCACTTACGAGCGTAATACTTCCAACAATACTGCGAAAAAGATTCATATTTTTACTATCATTAGAAGACAAATGAAGGAGCAAGTGGATAAAAGTGACGTGACAATTTTAGAAAAACTTACTTTTTACCATGGAAGAAGGTGATAAGGTTATAATTTTTTTTTTTCATTTTTTTTCTAGAAATTGAAAAAATTGTCACATATCACCATTATTCACTTGTCTCTTCAATTGTGCTTGACAGTTAACATAATTGAACACACACTAATTTGAATTTTGAAGGCGCAAGTGGATAAAAGTGACGTGACAATTTTGGAAAAACTTACTTTTTACCATGGAAGAAGGTGATAAGGTTATACATTTTTTTTTCTTTTTTTTTTCTAGAAATTGAAAAAAATGTCACATATCACCATTATTCACTTGCCCCTTCAATTGTGCTTGAGAGTTACCACAATTGAACACACACTAATTTGAATTTGTGTTAATCGGCAAATTCAAAAGTCACATATGACCTTTATCCACTTGCCCCTTCAAATCTGTGTTATGAAATACATGTCTCAAAGTAAATTCAGTGCAGAAATACTGTTTCACGTAAAATTTCATGTAATTTTCTGACCGAAATATAAATCTCTATTACTATTATTATTTATGATTATTATTATTATCACTGTTAATATTATTATTATTATTAAATTTAGGTCCACGGTGGTCAAGACGATCTGGGAAGAGGTGGCAACGAAGCCAGCCGAAACAACGGAAATGCCGGACCCAGAGTTGGATGCTGCATTATCGGTGTCGCTAATAGTTCATAGAAGACAATTCACATAAACAAATATTCTCAAATGCATCGAATATGTGATTCACCTTTCTGCTCACTGATTCAAAAGCATCATATTTGATGTGATGCAACACCTGTTACTTGTGTGTTGTGACTTTGTAATGCTTTACACATTCTTTAGTAAAAAACACTCCTAAAATCTATGCCTAGATACTGTCTTAATTCTGTTTCTAATAAATTAAAACGTAGATTTCATAATTGAAGGGTTTGGAGAATGAAGGGGCTATGTTACACTTTAAAAAATAAACACTCTGAACAATGGTAAGCAATGGATACAGGTGAGCAAATACAACTTGGTACATCAAAAAGTAGGTGTCATTAGACCGATTTCTTACGTATACTACTGGCAAAACGAGAAAACAAAAAAGTTGCAACGATGAAACTTTGAAATTTAATCGCTCGTAAGTTCTGTTTTGTCACATACCCCTTCATCTCCCAAACCCTTGAATTTATTTTGGAATTCAAACATAACAATACGTGATAACGGCACTAGTGTAGCTTGTTTTTAATTTTACAGCTCATTTCATTTGACTCACTCAGGATGAATATGTAGTTATTGTTGTGAGAAAAACCGCTCCGGAAACTGAAATTTAGCCCAGGTAGTTCATATTACTATCAGGTTTAAAGCAGAAAATCGCGGCTTCCGTTTTTACGAGAATCAGTAGAGTGGAAGTCTATTTGACTCACACAGCACTTGATAAATATAAGCAAAATCTATCGGTATTTCAATATTTTTTGATCCAGGCTAGGAGCAGAATAACTTCTAATTGAGTACCAAAGGAGCGTTGATTTGCAATAAGAACTCGGAGAACTTTGCGACCGCCACAGAATTGTAATGTGTATTAAGTTACCGTTATTGCTTGGTTAGTGTTCTTTTCCGACAAGTATTGAACCTTGACCCAGAAGCCACAACTTGAGTTCTAAAGGTATAATACATACACACTTGGATATATATTGTTTTCACTCAAAAATCCAATGTTTTAACAGTAGCTCATTGGTGTATGTTTAAAACTTTTTAAACACAAAAATATAAAACAAACTTTGCTAATTATTTACTAATTCAGATTTAAGGAGCTAATTAGCACATTTTTCTAAACACGATATCTTAAAAGCAAATTTGTATAGGAACACAATTTTTTTCAAAAATTATTCCTAATATTATTCTTCATGTGGTCTGCCTCAATAAAGATTCTAGTAGATTTTTTTTAATGATGTTTTAAACTACAGAAAGACAAAAAAAAAAAAAATCCAGATTTTCCCCGAAATCTTGAAGCTTAAAAATAAACTAAAAATTTACTTTTCAAGTAACAACTTTGATTGAGGCAGACAACATCTTTTTAACAATGTAGAATCCAATAGATTAAAATGCTTGAGGTAGATGAATTTACTGCTGTGTAATTCTGTTTGGAAGAAAGAAATACACGTCAAAAAGGCAATTCTTTAGAGATTGAGTTTAAAGATCTGGAATCATGTTGTAAGTAATGGCAGTACCTTAAGAAAAAACATTTGTAACTCGAGAAATGTTCCAAATATTGACAACATCCTACTATTGTTTGAAAGGTAACGTATTGGAGACTATTTTAGGACAATAAAAAAATATTGATATTTGGGACAATTTTCGAGATTTTAAGTTTGTAAAACCAATTGGGCTACCTCAGCCCAAAAATGAATATGTAAGAAATATTTGTTTAGCTGGTATATTTGTAACTCTTTTTTACATAGACTCATTTTAGAGTGAGAAGAAAAAAATATACCATGCTGCTTTCAGTCGTAGAATGGAAACAGGATTATATATAATTAAATTTACTTCTTAAAAGAAGAGGTTAAAAAAAATTTTTTTGTGATTTGTTTCTTTGAGTGTGGGCCTCGGTGACTCTTTGGTAGAAGTTGCTTCATCTACGCCGAAGGTCGTGGGTTCAATGCTCATCTTGCCTTGGGTGTTCTTTGCTTCATCTGTGTTGTTCAACCTTTCCGCTCTATTTTCGCTCTTTAGCAACGCTGTTCTTCCGGTCTGCCATAAGGAACAAAAGTCTCCAAGAAATGCCTTCCTAAAAATTTGAATATAGTTCTCGCCGCAAAAAGTTAAAAAAAAAAAAAACATCACTGACAGGATTGCCTTTTGACAAGTCCAATCTCCATTGTGAATTAATAATACACTAATAATTAATATACACGAATTGAAAACGGAAGGAAAGAAAAACTCCGCAATGAAAAGACAGCATAGCTGCTATATAATGTTTTGTGTGAAAGGCTGAAGTTACAACCATCAGACTTCACTGGTTTCGTTTTTCGAGGCGCGCTTTTTTGCACGTGGTTTTTTTTGAAAACTCATTAAAAAACCAAACATTGTGTTTTAAAATTTGGCGATGGTGAATTTTTGTGTTTTGCATGTCTTTTAACAATATCTAGTAGTCAAAGCAGGAGCGCCCCGATAGGAGGTCACGGGAGATGACTGTGACATCCCAATAATTTCCTATTTGGCACATTTTGCTGACGACACGGCAATTTGAAGACAATAGTGCAACATTGAGATTGTTTGTTCTTTTTAGTTTTTAGAATTGTTTTTTAAAAGATGCCTAATGTCTTTTCTCACTAAATGCATGTACGACATGTCTGTGCATGATTGTATTTTATCATTCGGTAAAATTAGAACTTCATTCGGCAAATTGATAATTTTCCTCCTCCCAAAAATTTCAGTTCGGGGCTCCCCTGAGTCAAAGTAAGAATATTAATTCGGTTGAAACTTCCCTATTGCGTATTTAAGACTTTATTTCGAAAAGCTTCCAGGAAAACGCCCCCATCCATTGACCATTTTCTATCGTTAAAAATGGTCCAAACTTCTGTTTCCATGGCTGAAATTTGAAAAAAGTTCTGGGGAGAGCACCCAAGCCCCTTTGTCCTATAAAGGCATAAAAGATAATCTGCACTTAAACTTCATTCGGCCACTTGACTGGTCCACTTGACTGGTGTCAGTGAACCATCATCTTTTTTCACTGATGATGGTGCTTCATTTATAATAGCCCCGAAATAGCTATTTGCCAGAGTTTTCTAACTCTTTTTAATCCTTTTATTTGTACTTGTAGACACGTTGTCTTGCATTTTTAACTTCATTCATTGTACAAAGTTTTCGACTGCTTTTCTTACAAAATCTGCACTTAGTTTCAGGAACTTCTAGTTACCTCGAAAAACTGCAGGTGGAATGCCTCCCAACCTTTCCCACAGTAAACATTGCCAAAAATGACCCAAAACTACTTTTAAAACAAAATGTTCAAAGATTTTCTGCAGTGGAATTCCCCTTTAACACTTTCAAGATCGTCTTAAGTTAAGTTTGTGGAGAGTCAATTTCGAAAAATAACCGTTTTTCGTTGTAGCTTTGATAAAAGATAAGTTGATTTTCAAACCATATTTCCTGATAAAATATATTTAATTTTAATTTTCCCAAAATCCAATCAGAAAATCCGAATATGCCCTGGCAGAAAAGGAAACCCGCTGTGACACAATATAATGATGATACTGAAATATTCATGTTAAAATGTTTTCTTTTCAAATTTTAATTCAATAAATGTGGTTTAGGATCTTGTAATAATTTTACATTTTACTTACGGAAATTCGGATCAAAATTCGGCTAAAGGAAAATACGTCAGACCAAAACGGTATTTTTCTTGCTAAGGGGGATTTTAACTCTCGAGTTTTGCGCAGGGCCGGATTAACGTCCATTTACGCCCAAGGCCAAACTTAAAAACTGCGCCCTACCTCACGCATCCGAACTCAGTCGAAATCGTATCCCCTCATTACCATTTGATGAAATTAAAGATGAGTTTCTTTTTTTCTATTTGTTTTCCTTTGATGCACAAAAAAGGAAGGTCCGGATGTGATTGAACTCTGTGAAATTTTTCAAAATTGAAGATTTCAAAATTTAATTTTAAGGCATTTATCGGAAAGTAATGAGATAACTCGCCCTGGGGCAATTTTACGGGGTAATTTTAAAGATTATTGATATTTTTTAAGCAACAATTCAAGTATTTTGTTATATTCGAAGCAAAGAATACGTTAAACAAGCGATCTTTTTTCCAGGATAATTGTGTTTTTTAAGCTGTATTTAATGGTATCATTGAATATTTGAAATACATTTTGGATGATTTTTAAAAATGTGTTGAAAGTATGGTAACTGACTGACATTTTAAAAAGTATCATGTCAGCAGGTCCGTTATTTAGGGGGGCAGGGGGGTCAACTGCCCCCCCCCCCCCGGCTTTGAGAAATCAATGTATTTACATATAAGTGGGCGTGGTTTTTTGTGTTTTTCGATGAAATTGCGTTGTGTTTGGACCGTTTGCCCCCCCCCCCCCTGGAAAAACTTGAAATGACGTCCCTGCATGTCAGTCAATTACCTTTTTTTTTCATAATTTTTCTAAAATTATGTAAAATGTGTTTTGAAAATTTAATTATTCCATTAAATTCAGCTTAAAAATTATAATAATCCAGGAGAAAAGATCGGTTGCACAACGTGTATTTTGCTTTAGATGTTACAAAATACATACTGCTTTTGTCCTAGAAATGACAGTCATATACCCGTGGAATTCCCCCCCCCCTCCTGAAATTTTCAAAATTTAAGTTCTACATACGCAATTGCAAGTCATCTTTGATGATGTTAGAAAAGGGAATAAGTTCGAGAACACCTCCTTCCAACATTTCGAAAATTTTGATGAACTTTAATGATGCTGGGGAAAGGCGGAAATCGAGAGAGGTCTCCCGGAACTTTTTCGAAGTTGAGGTCCTAAAATGCCATTTTAGAAGGTTATTTTTTATTCGGGACGATCGGTAACTCTAGTACAAATTTTTTTCGAAATTGAAGACCAAAAACATTGTGGGGCATTCCCTATGTTGTTAGAGAAATGGATGAGGTTTAGCCATTCTCCCCAGAAAGTTTTCGAAATTTTAGTCCTAAATAAGCAATGAGAAACTATCTTTGAGGACATTAGGAGAAACGACGGCGCACAGTGGAGTATTTAAGTGAAAATCCTGGCCAAAAGTCGAAAATGTAAAGTTTGGTCAATCTCACTCTTCTATTCGTTTTCGGACAACTGATTAGACACTACGTCATAATCTACAACATAAAACCCCTTCCACTTTGATTAAGACCCATACGAATGCTTCAAACTCAGTCGATGTGGAATCTGCGCTGCTGTTTTCCTGGAAGCTTCATTTGTTGCTTACATTCAATGCGCTGTATTCGGTGGCTTATTTCGAAATTATAGAATAACACTAATGAATATGGAAGACGAAGCTATGTACTTTAATATGATGTGCAATTCATGTAGAATTTGCTTCGGGAAATATTTTTTTAATAGTGGTTTACACAACTTAAAAAAAACGCTCTATTTTCAGTAATTTTTTTAAAAAGAAAGGTTTTTATATGGGTTCCGGGCATTTCTGGACGCAAGTTCGGGTATCAAAATTAAGCTTAAGGTTCCCTTTAAACGTAGTTGAAAAAAAAAGTTGCCCCTTTTTGCCCCATTTTGCTTAAAATAGGTTTAAACTGAATGAAGTAAATTTACGTTTTTTCTTTTGGGTTTGTACATGTTCGTTTTTTTTTTCAAAATCTTCTAGGAAGTTTATAGAAACTACAAACAAATCATTGTATGAGATAATTAAAGAGTATCCATCTAAAAAATTAGACGAAAAAGTTATATATTTTCAGAAACAGCTTGAAATAAGAACCAAATGTCCAGAAAGTGAACTTCATGGTTTGAGTAGTTGAAAAGGTGTTTTTTAGTAGTTGAAAAGGTGTATACTTTTAAATAACGTCGAACTTTGGAGTGTACCTTGTACACAATAAGAAATAAAGCGAAGAATAGATAAGCTATCCCGTTTTGGGGTACTTTCTCCTATTTTCCAGAAATTTTAAAAGTTCATACTTTGATACAACATGACAAGTTGTTGCTTCATCTTTTTCTGGAGGAAGGGAAGGGGGGGGGGTACACATCAAATTACCACTATGGATGCCACCCGTGTTAGTTACAGTAGTCATAGTGGTTTTTTTTCTTGTGCATGGTTAACTTAGTATTTTAACGATTATAACCGATCGATTAAGTACTAGAATTCAGAAAAGAAAAAAAAAAGGTTCAAATTTGTTTTGCACAGAACACTGGGCTATGTAAAAAGCATTTTTTCTTTCATTAACTAGTGTTAATTACAGTGCATTCTTTCAAATGACAAGAAGTACAAGTAGGGTAAAATTGGGGATTCACCGGCACAGGGGGTGGTGGGGTGGTGGGGTGGACCTCCACCCCCTGCGACCTTCCCTCCACCCCCTGCGACCTTCCCTCCACCCCCTGCGACCTTCCCTCCACCCCCTGCGACCTTCCCTCCACCCCCTGCGACCTTCCCTCCACCCCCTGCGACCTTCCCTCCACCCCCTGCGACCTTCCCTCCGCCGCCTGCGACCTCCGCCTGCAACCTCCGCCTGCGACCTCCGCCTGTGACCTCCGCTGCGCCTTAGTTTCGGTTTTCTCGTAATCTTTCACGGACAAATTATTTTTAAGATGGCAACACTTGTTGCTTTTTAAAGTTTCAAGTTTTAGGATGGCAACACTTGTTGCTATAGTAACCAATGTTTCATTTTTAAGATGGCAACACTTGTTGCTATAGTAACCAATATTTCGAAGAAATGGACTTAGAATGTACTCGAATTTGGACTTTTTTCTGTCTAAGATTTTTTTTGGACTTTCGAAATTTTGAAAAAAAATTTTTTTTTTAAGTTGATGGTCCCACCATCCAGCCCGGTGTAGTAAATAACCACACCTCATCAACTTTTTTTTAGTCTGCAAATGTAGTTCGTCTATTATTTTAATTAGTAATTACCCAAATCAGGTGATTTTTTTTTCTTTTCTGAATTTTCAACAAAAGTTAAAAATCAAATGAGATAAAAGGACCCTAGAAGTGTAAAAATTATAAGTCGAGTATCGAGACTTCACTTCTACAGTCCTTATAATGTAAAACATACTCACAAAAGACATCTTCTTCAGTTCTCGCCAATGCATTCCTAAACATTCAATCTACATATCGCTGACTTCTACTAGCTATCTTCTGAAATTAAATAGCACTTTTATACAATTTCAATGCACGTGATCATATTGTGTGAGATAATCAAACTCTCACATCAAATAAATCATTTCACGGCACCAAACACCCTCTTTGCAAACATATACGTTTTGCAAACATATACACAAATATTGAATACAGAAAACATGGGACTTTTATCGGAATCATATATTTTGAGAATCAAGAAATTCACTCATTTTTTTAAATCATATTCCTAACACCTGGAGATTTCATTCAAGGCCTCATCGACCGAGGGGTTATTTTTTCACCCAGGTATCAGCCCCCTTCCTCGGCTTAGCCATGAAATCCTTAATCACAAACACATACATGCAAATCCATTCACACAAACATATATACACACTCATGCAAATCCATTCACACAAATTCATTCACACATACATATTTAAAAACAGTAAAATATATACAAAATATACAATATATATATATACAAGCAATAAAAAAAAAATATAAGGCCAACATAAAAACTGCATCTGAAAAGGAAAACATAATTACACGCCATCTGAAAAGAGAAAACTTTTTGTCGTTAGCACATAAACATACACTAAGGTACCTTTAAAATAAAATCAAAAAATAAATAAAAAAAAAATAAAATCTGAAAATAAAAGATAAAATCAAAAGCTAAAAATAAAATCAGAAAATCAAAAGTTAAAAATATCATTTTTTTAGTTAAGTGAAAAAAAATATCATTTTTAGTTAAATTAAAAATTGGCCATTAAAATAAAATGAGCTCACATAGATTAAAAATACTGCAGTGATTATCTTCTTCCATTTTGCACAAATTTCTCATTTTCATCCATTCTGCATAAATCATCATATTATTTTCAAGTACTTTATATTATTTTCAAATACTTCATGTTATTTCTTTCTGTATCGCACAATGCCCATATGCATATGAATTTATCCCATCGGCCAAAAGGTAGCGCTTATCATCAAATGCTGATAACGTGATTTTATTTAGAGCAACAGTATGTAAATCATGAGCACTGCTTTTTATTTGATATTGCATATCTCTTCTTGCACTCGAGTCTTCCAGACATTTTTTGTAATGAATATGCTTAATCTTCTTCTTTAATATTGCTCTTCCCACACCCTTAGCTGTCTTTTTTTCAAAATCTTCAATTTTCATAGAGTACATTTTAGCTCTCAATCCTACAAATTCTTCGACTGGTTTTCCATTTGTTTCATCCTTGAAGCAGCCTATTCTCTTTTTGTTCTTAGTACTGTATAGTGGATGAGTTGGTGGATAATCAGAGGTATCGTATATACTTTCATGTTTCTTCATATTCTCATATATATCCTTGGTGAAAATTTGATAAGTTAGTGAGTCAGTGTCGGTGAAAAGCAATTTAGCATCATCACCATACTCTTTCTTCATATGATTATAATGGAAATTATACATCAAATATTTGCTCATTTCCAATATAACAAATCCCGCATAAATGGGGCGATTCAATGTGATGCTATTTTTTAATCGATGGATGGCTACCAAATCTTCATTAAAAATTTTGAAATTCTGGAAAGATGGGGCTGCTATTAATTTTTTTGATTTTTTTTCAGTATTTGTGAGTTGCACGTCAATATGTTTTCTCACATTCTCCATGGTCTTCCCATATACAGAATTATTCATGAGTTTGAATAGATCTTTTTCAAAACTTGACTTGGATAATTTTCGTTGCTCAGTGTTGAATTCTATATACGTTTTCAACCATGGCGACTGCTTGAATTTCATAATCTTGTGAACTTTAGTTAATTCTAAGCCAAGAGATAGATATAATTGCAAATTTTTATAATAGATGACATAATTTTCCTTCTTTTTCAAATTGGGGATTAATTTACAGGTCGATGTGAATTTTGACCCATTCAACACATCAAGTGCATATGGAGATAGTTCTTCTTCTTTTACTTTCATTTTCTCAGCAGCCAGTGGATAGTCATTGTGAAGAGAATGATATTTTTCGTTACATACCATATCCACTTCAAGAATATACCCTTCAGGTGCATCTTCGGGTGTTTTCAACACTTCTTCCATAATATTTTCGTTCACTTCAACCCATTGAAAATCTCCATATGGGAGAGGCTGAGACATAGACCATCCGTAGAGATTATTTGCATCAAGATATTGAATGTAACTTGTGGGTTCTTCAGGGTTATAACTTTGTAGATACTTGTTATTGGCTTTTGCATACCTTTGACTGATTACGGATATGCCTCCACGTATACCCTTTTCAATAAAGAGATGCATATTCAAATCTGTAAGCAGCTCTAAGGGTTGATTAGACATTTTCAGAGCTGCTTGCCATGCAAGCCCTGGTGACGTCATCAGATGTGCACAATCAAGTCCATAGTGCACCTTGCATGTCTTTCTGAAATTTTGGAATACATCTGCCAACTGCAAAACATCACTCTTCACATAAAGATCATGATATTCACCTAGGTTTTTAATTCCGAATGCGTGCCATACATTCTGTGCATGCTCATATTCTTCATCTGATATATTTTCATCTGTAAGGGTGCTGTAGAATTTTGATTTTTCAGGGAGGGTTGTTTCGTTAAATTTCGAAAAGTTGTCCATATATTCATATGGATAGATTTCTTTACGCAGCAATAGTTGTACATTTTGATTTGTGATGTTACATTTTAAAATTTTGAATTGATCTTCGGGAAGGTTGGAGACTAATTTCTGAAGACTTGTATTCATAAATTGCATGCTATCAATAAATTGCAGGGAAACTCTAATTTTATTATATTTTTTTGATGCCGAAAATGAGATATATTTTTCCATAGTAGTAGGAATTACATGGAAATCATGATCTTGAATCTTTCCAAAGCCTTGCATAATTAAATGAGCGTCATAGTGTTTCAAATTATGAAACACTACGGGAATTTTTTTTTGAAGCCTAAATTTTAAATTACACAAACTGTGTAATGCACCCCTGTATTCACCGGTTAGATGGCTGTGGTCACGAACCCGGTCAGAATGTAAGACTTTATGGCATAATGTACAATGAGTAGCTTTCGTAAAATCTTCATTATCTTGAGGTCTCATAATTATTGGCACAGTAGTTGTTAGAATGTCCGCTATTTCTTCCTCCTCTTTAATAATTTTCTTGATGAAGTGATTTACTGCATCAGCTCCTCTATATACAACAGGCTGCTTTACACACTTCCCATCGGGGCCGACAACAATATAGGCATATCCACATGCTTCATGATGATGTGTTTTTTGCAAGAAAGATGTTTTTGTATCGGGTTGGGCACTATGCATCTTAACAATTAAACTTTCAAAGTCTGCGAAAATTATATAAGGCACTTCATGCTGATAATGATAATTATCAAAAGTGGAGAAACAAAATAATTTAAGAATTAACGTCTTCGGATATGAAGAAGAAGAAGTCTTCCCCATATACATCTCCAATAGAACTGACGTCGATTGCGTAAATCTGCTCTTGATATCATTAGAAGATAAACAACATTACTGCCTCATTAGGAATATGAGCAGATTATTGGGAGATCTCACCAATCATGAGAGGGCACATTTTTATTGCTACCGATGCCTTCACCGGTTCTCATCAGGGAAGTTATTGGAAGATCATCTGAAGCTCTGCAAGAATCAAGATATTCAAAAAATTAAAATGCCTGAACAGAAAGATAAATTTCTAACTTTTGATAATTATCATTATCAGCATGAAGTGCCTTATATAATTTTCGCAGACTTTGAAAGTTTAATTGTTAAGATGCATAGTGCCCAACCCGATACAAAAACATCTTTCTTGCAAAAAACACATCATCATGAAGCATGTGGATATGCCTATATTGTTGTCGGCCCCGATGGGAAGTGTGTAAAGCAGCCTGTTGTATATAGAGGAGCTGATGCAGTAAATCACTTCATCAAGAAAATTATTAAAGAGGAGGAAGAAATAGCGGACATTCTAACAACTACTGTGCCAATAATTATGAGACCTCAAGATAATGAAGATTTTACGAAAGCTACTCATTGTACATTATGCCATAAAGTCTTACATTCTGACCGGGTTCGTGACCACAGCCATCTAACCGGTGAATACAGGGGTGCATTACACAGTTTGTGTAATTTAAAATTTAGGCTTCAAAAAAAAATTCCCGTAGTGTTTCATAATTTGAAACACTATGACGCTCATTTAATTATGCAAGGCTTTGGAAAGATTCAAGATCATGATTTCCATGTAATTCCTACTACTATGGAAAAATATATCTCATTTTCGGCATCAAAAAAATATAATAAAATTAGAGTTTCCCTGCAATTTATTGATAGCATGCAATTTATGAATACAAGTCTCCAGAAATTAGTCTCCAACCTTCCCGAAGATCAATTCAAAATTTTAAAATGTAACATCACAAATCAAAATGTACAACTATTGCTGCGTAAAGGAATCTATCCATATGAATATATGGACAACTTTTCGAAATTTAACGAAACAACCCTCCCTGAAAAATCAAAATTCTACAGCACCCTTACAGATGAAAATATATCAGATGAAGAATATGAGCATGCACAGAATGTATGGCACGCATTCGGAATTAAAAACCTAGGTGAATATCATGATCTTTATGTGAAGAGTGATGTTTTGCAGTTGGCAGATGTATTCCAAAATTTCAGAAAGACATGCAAGGTGCACTATGGACTTGATTGTGCACATCTGATGACGTCACCAGGGCTTGCATGGCAAGCAGCTCTGAAAATGTCTAATCAACCCTTAGAGCTGCTTACAGATTTGAATATGCATCTCTTTATTGAAAAGGGTATACGTGGAGGCATATCCGTAATCAGTCAAAGGTATGCAAAAGCCAATAACAAGTATCTACAAAGTTATAACCCTGAAGAACCCACAAGTTACATTCAATATCTTGATGCAAATAATCTCTACGGATGGTCTATGTCTCAGCCTCTCCCATATGGAGATTTTCAATGGGTTGAAGTGAACGAAAATATTATAGAAGAAGTGTTGAAAACACCCGAAGATGCACCTGAAGGGTATATTCTTGAAGTGGATATGGTATGTAACGAAAAATATCATTCTCTTCACAATGACTATCCACTGGCTGCTGAGAAAATGAAAGTAAAAGAAGAAGAACTATCTCCATATGCACTTGATGTGTTGAATGGGTCAAAATTCACATCGACCTGTAAATTAATCCCCAATTTGAAAAAGAAGGAAAATTATGTCATCTATTATAAAAATTTGCAATTATATCTATCTCTTGGCTTAGAATTAACTAAAGTTCACAAGATTATGAAATTCAAGCAGTCGCCATGGTTGAAAACGTATATAGAATTCAACACTGAGCAACGAAAATTATCCAAGTCAAGTTTTGAAAAAGATCTATTCAAACTCATGAATAATTCTGTATATGGGAAGACCATGGAGAATGTGAGAAAACATATTGATGTTCAACTCGTAAATACAGAAAAAAGATCTAAAAAATTAATTGCGGCCCCATCCTTTCAAAATTTTAAAATTTTTAATGAAGATTTGGTAGCCATCCATCGATTAAAAAATAGCATCACATTAAATCGTCCAATTTATGCAGGATTTGTTATTTTAGAAATGAGTAAATATCTCATGTATAACTTTCATTACAATCATATGAAGAAGCAGTATGGGGAAAATGCGAAATTACTCTTCACTGATACAGATTCTCTAACCTATCAAATTTTCACCGACGATGTATATGCAGATATGAAACTCCACCAAAATATATATGACACTTCAGATTATCCTCCAAATCATCCACTCTATAGCATCAAGAATAAAAAGAGAATAGGCTGCTTCAAGGATGAAACAAATGGAAAACCAGTCGAAGAATTTGTGGGATTGAGAGCTAAAATGTACTCTATGAAAATTGAAGATTTTGAAAAAAAGACAGCTAAGGGTGTGGGAAGAGCAATATTAAAGAAGAAGATTAAGCATATTCATTACAAAAAATGTCTGGAAGACTCGAGTGCAAGAAGAGATATGCAATATCAAATAAAAAGCAGTGCTCATGATTTACATACTGTTGCTCTAAATAAAATCACGTTATCAGCATTTGATGATAAGCGCTACCTTTTAGCCGATGGGATAAATTCATATGCATATGGGCATTGTGCGATACAGAAAGAAATAACATGAAGTATTTGAAAATAATATAAAGTACTTGAAAATAATATGATGATTTATGCAGAATGGATGAAAATGAGAAATTTGTGCAAAATGGAAGAAGATAATCACTGCAGTATTTTTAATCTATGTGAGCTCATTTTATTTTAATGGCCAATTTTTAATTTAACTAAAAATGATATTTTTTTTCACTTAACTAAAAAAATGATATTTTTAACTTTTGATTTTCTGATTTTATTTTTAGCTTTTGATTTTATCTTTTATTTTCAGATTTTATTTTTTTTTATTTATTTTTGATTTTATTTTAAAGGTACCTTAGTGTATGTTTATGTGCTAACGACAAAAAGTTTTCTCTTTTCAGATGGCGTGTAATTATGTTTTCCTTTTCAGATGCAGTTTTTATGTTGGCCTTATATTTTTTTTTATTGCTTGTATATATATATTGTATATTTTGTATATATTTTACTGTTTTTAAATATGTATGTGTGAATGAATTTGTGTGAATGGATTTGCATGAGTGTGTATATATGTTTGTGTGAATGGATTTGCATGTATGTGTTTGTGATTAAGGATTTCATGGCTAAGCCGAGGAAGGGGGCTGATACCTGGGTGAAAAAATAACCCCTCGGTCGATGAGGCCTTGAATGAAATCTCCAGGTGTTAGGAATATGATTTAAAAAAATGAGTGAATTTCTTGATTCTCAAAATATATGATTCCGATAAAAGTCCCATGTTTTCTGTATTCAATATTTGTGTATATGTTTGTAAAACGTATATGTTTGCAAAGAGGGTGTTTGGTGCCGTGAAATGATTTATTTGATGTGAGAGTTTGATTATCTCACACAATATGATCACGTGCATTGAAATTGTATAAAAGTGCTATTTAATTTCAGAAGATAGCTAGTAGAAGTCAGCGATATGTAGATTGAATGTTTAGGAATGCATTGGCGAGAATTGAAGAAGATGTCTTTTGTGAGTATGTTTTACATTATAAGGACTGTAGAAGTGAAGTCTCGATACTCGACTTATAATTTTTACACTTCTAGGGTCCTTTTATCTCATTTGATTTTTAACTTTTGTTGAAAATTCAGAAAAGAAAAAAAAATCACCTGATTTGGGTAATTACTAATTAAAATAATAGACGAACTACATTTGCAGACTAAAAAAAAGTTGATGAGGTGTGGTTATTTACTACACCGGGCTGGATGGTGGGACCATCAACTTAAAAAAAAAAATTTCGAAAGTCCAAAAAAAATCTTAGACAGAAAAAAGTCCAAATTCGAGTACATTCTAAGTCCATTTCTTCGAAATATTGGTTACTATAGCAACAAGTGTTGCCATCTTAAAAATGAAACATTGGTTACTATAGCAACAAGTGTTGCCATCCTAAAACTTGAAACTTTAAAAAGCAACAAGTGTTGCCATCTTAAAAATAATTTGTCCGTGAAAGATTACGAGAAAACCGAAACTAAGGCGCAGCGGAGGTCACAGGCGGAGGTCGCAGGCGGCGGAGGGAAGGTCGCAGGCGGCGGAGGGAAGGTCGCAGGGGGTGGAGGGAAGGTCGCAGGGGGTGGAGGGAAGGTCGCAGGGGGTGGAGGGAAGGTCGCAGGGGGTGGAGGGAAGGTCGCAGGGGGTGGAGGGAAGGTCGCAGGGGGTGGAGGTCCACCCCACCACCCCACCACCCCCTGTGCCGGTGAATCCCCAATTTTACCCTACTAGTACATCGCATTAAAGCGCTTTCTTATTCCATTTTTGCTCCTAACTAGATTTTGGCAAGTAGCCAGCTGTTTCGGTAGGAACGCTCCTGAACGAAAATCGGTGAAAATATTTCTTTCACCTCTTTATGAAAAAATTCATTAAAAATCAATGGAGCAAGATAACTTCACCGTTTTTGCTTTAAATGAAGGTGAAATGTTTATATTGTATTCTTGGAAAAGTTTCAGAGCAATAACACCCTTAGATTCTCGGATGCATGAATTTTAATTTACGTTGATTGATAAATTAAGAAACGTCGAAAAAGTGACCTCTCTTCGAAAATTCCCGGAAAATCGGGAAATTACGTTAGAACTTCAAACAATTTAGACTTTTAAAGACATTGATTTGCTCTAAATAGTGATGCATTGTTTTTCTTCTTACGTTTACTAGAAACCTTTTTACGGTCGTAAACTCGTAACATCTAAAACATGAATAAAACATTAAATAACTTTTTTTCTAAATTAAATTTTTTAAATCGAGCTTCGGATTACAACATCTGACCTTTCAGAGAGCTTGTGTACCAAGTTTCATAGTTGTAAGCTGGATAGCTTCGCTGTACAGCGCACAAACGCACAGAAGGGTATTCCCTTCAGAAGAGCGAAAATTCCGAAATAGTTTTGGCCAGGATTTTCAGTCAAATACTTCACTGTGCGGCGTTTGGTAATTCGTTTCCGTAAATGTTTCGGAACTGAAGCCCTGAAAACAACTAGATGATTTGAATAGCGTTAGATGAGGACTGAATGCCGGAGGGGGGGGGGGGGCTCTCTGGGAAATTTTTTGAAATTGAGACCCTAAACACGAGGTCTTAGACGATTTTTAATGAGGTGGGGAGAGGCCTGAAGTCAGGGTCACTTCCCAAAAAAGTTTTCGATCCTGCTGACTAAAAACGGAATTTTAAATAATATTTTATGATATGGAAGTGAGGCGTTTGAGAGCTTTCCATAGAAAAAGTTTCGAAATTGAAGCTCTAAATATGCATTTATAGGAACTCAAATGCATCTGACAGGGCTGGCGCTGAGTGAAAAGATGGGGATTAGGGACTTAACTAAAATTTTCAAAATTTTAGACCATCTTCAAAATGTTGGGAGAATAAGGGGGGAGGGTCTTCTATTTAAAACATATTTCGAGGCATCTCCTGTATTTTTTTCCACTTGGCTTAGATCTTCGTGAAAATGTTTTGAAGGCAAAAAAACAGTATATATATGTGTATAAATAATATGTTGGAAAATAACTGACCCATTAACTGACGTAATTATAAATTATACATACAAAGTTTGAGTGTATATAAAGTATATATAAAGTAGTTTGAGTGCAAAATAATCAATATATTCTGCAGAGGTGCCTCGACATTGCTAACTCCTCAAAATTTCCTTATTCGGCAAATAATGTCTGCCAGTTTGGAAAATTTGGAAATAACAATTCAATACATTTTTGTAAGGATTGTCTAATGTCTCTTTTCGTTAAATGTTGATACTTGTGCATGCTCGTATTTTATCCTGAACAAAAATTTGAAGTTTCACACACACATTCGGTAAATTAACTTCCCCCTCCCAAAAATTTTAACTTTGGGCTCTCCTATTAATTGGCAGTCCTAAATAAATATGAATCAATAAATTATTAATTTCAAAAAAAAAAAAAAAATACTGACATGATTTATAGAGAGAAAAATTGTTTCATAAATAAGTTTCATATTGACCATTGTCTGTACCATGACTTTTACTAATTTTCCTGTGCGCCATATTTTCAAGAAATGATTATTTAAACCAAAGGTATGGAAAAGTATCAGCTTAGACCAGAAAATGAATTACCTCAACTCAAGCTTTACGCCCCCTTTCCCTCCAATTGCTTTTTTTTTTTTTTTTGCTGAAATGGCATTTTGCAATCCCTTCTAGTTGAACTTTTTTCTCTATATATTTTATAGCGCTTTGCGTTCTTGTTTTTTTTTTTTTTTCTTTCTTTCTTTCTTTCTTCCTTTATTTTTTGTTTATTTATTTTTACAACGAACTGTGTATTAATTTTGTCCTCCGCCATATGCGCCCTTATACGAGCTTGCGCCCCTAGGCCAATACCTAGGATGGCCTATTGGGTAATCCGGGCCTGGTTTTGCGTATATATGCCCACTACTTTGACCAACTCAGCTGATGCTAGACAATAATGGAATGTGTAATAAAATAACAAAATAAATTGAAATCTTTGCCTCTATTTTGCTGAAATATTTTGAAATCTTAAGTGCAATTAACCGGTATAAAAAAAATTCTTTTCTGATTTGAATAATAGCAGAACTAGTTCACAATTTAGTAACGAGCTTAATAAAATTGCATATTTGCTGAAATTGGATCAGAATTTTGCTGAAAAATTTTCGGGCCCAATTGGAGTCAAACTCAGCATCTTCGGATCTTTGGAACAACATTTCCAATTGAACCACTGTGCTTTCTTAAGGAAAGCTATACATTGAAGCAATGCTTAATAATAATAATAAAAAAAAAGTTTTCTTTTGCCAAAGAAAAAAAAGTGAATTATATCTCTTTATTTTTTGCCGAAAAAAATGATAGTTTATTTTTGCAATTTGATGAATTAGTGAAAAGTCATGACCTTCTCACAAAAAAAAAAAAAAAAAAAAAAAAAAAAAAAACACCGAAGAGAAATAATATGTATGTTTAATACAGGTTTTTAATTGAAGTATGCGTTTGTAAAAGAAAAATATGTTCTTGTCAGAGATAAAGGAGTCAATGTGAATTTACAATTAAACATTAAACAGCAAATAAACTTCTTAATAGTTGTTTATTCTGTTTTTCATCAGATAATTACTACTGAACACATACAGGGAAGATTTACGAAGTAAAAAGAAGGATATACTCCAAAGCAGTAAAGCGGAGCGTCCATCCTCGTAGGCTACGGCAGCGTCGATTCGTTTTTTATCAATCACCGGTAGGTGGCAGCTAAAGCGCTAGTTTTAATCTCGTCTCCACGTTATTTGATACTCCATTGGAATTTCTCTCTTCTTTGGTTCACTAAAACATGGACCTTCAAAAAACAAATGTTTTGTTTTGCTAAAAGACTTATGAATTTTAAATGCTTACATATTTTAATAATACTTTTTTTTAATCTGTTAAATTTTAAATCGATATATTTTAAATTTCCTGTTGATTAATCGATATTTATTTACCTACGTTCATCGTGTTTGTTGTCTGTTGGCAAGGCAGGCTTAAACAAATTCTTATTACTCTTACAAATATATTGTGCTGAATTTATTGACAAAAAATAATGCCGAAGAATAAAGGTAAAAACTCCGACGTTCGCTTATTTATCTTTTTCTTGTCGGAAATCGTGCCTTATTATAATGAGAATGTGAAACAATATGGTTTGACATGCGTTGCTAGGTTTCTGGCGTCGATAGTCTTTATTAAATGTCTAGTTTTGTCTTTACCTTAAAAATGTTTTCGTTTACGTCAGACTTCTATTATTGCATTTCAAAATGGAATTTTCATCAGCTTTTGCCTTGAACGGCGTTTTTATTTTTTTCAAATACATATTAAACTTCCTTGTTTAAATTGTATCTAACGAGATATCGTCTTTCGTCTATTGGATTATTAATAGAAGTCGCCGTTTCGAATTGGCCATATTAATCGGCCAAAAAAAGCCTGTAGATGATCTAGAAAAATTAAGCATCAGGAAGGTTATGATTGACAAAAATGACCCTGTTAACCTGTGAAACAGAATCTGGTGAAATAAAAACAAAACAAAGTTCGGAATTTTTTTTTCCTGACATATTTATTGGCAAATTTTAGAAGAATAGTTGGTGAACATGATTGAATTTCTTTGTCAGCATTGTAAATTTGAAGTTACTAAAAAACTGAACGAATTTGTTACTTGGAAAGAAATAAGCGTCTTTATTGAAGTGCTCTTCAACTTTCCTCTGAAACCCGTAGAGTTCCTCTGAAGGAAGGATCCCATTTTTGTGGGCATGTAATGTTTCTGTGCGTTTTTAGTTCTCTGTCTGACACTGAGATGGCAGTCTGAAGTGTGCTTGTGGTTAAATTGCAATCTTTAATAAGATGTCAAAAAATATTTTTTTTTGAATACTTAACTTTTTGCTCGTCAACTTTAAAAACTGAACTGTGATGTTTCATCCTGATCTCTATTTTATCTTCGCAATTGACACAGCCTTAAGGTTTCACTTGCCACTATATATCAAAAATGTATGGTATAATTTTACTCATTTCCTAATAGGGGATGATCATAAATGGTGTCACACTTCTTTGCAACATTTATGTCCCCCCTCTCCTTTTCTTTACAATGTATCAAGCTTCACCCCTTCTTCTTGTCACATGTCACACTGTTTTTCAGGAACATATTTTTTAAAGAAAATGCTATGTCACACTTCTA
Organism: Uloborus plumipes; assembly: GCA_038373865.1. NCBI lineage: Eukaryota > Metazoa > Arthropoda > Arachnida > Araneae > Uloboridae > Uloborus > Uloborus plumipes. The sequence continues at coordinate 34,790 of JAXGGA010007213.1, read as the reverse complement.
ATTATCTTCCACTCTACTTGTCTCAAAATCATGTTTTCATAATCCTCCTTCTGCCTCTCCCTTCAAACTTTGATATTATTGGTCGATGGCCCCTTTATCCTGATGCACAGTATTTTTGTGCAGTTTTGGACTGTTCCTTACAGGTTAAATTATTTTATTTCATTAAGAAATTTGTCAACTTTTAAGGAGTACACATTTTTTCAGATACCAGTTTTCTTTCTGTTATTATTGTATTTTATTTAAGAAAGATTGTTTTTTCATACCTTGCAAGTTAGTAAACAATCAATTAAAAAAAAAAAAAAAACTGGCAATCATTTTCTTTCTAACCATCTCTTGTGCAACTATATTTTTCACATAAATAGTTTTTCTAGGAAATGTCTTCATAAGGAAAACTACAGCAGAATTATTCCTTAATAATCTCAACTCATCCAATGACTTTGAAGAAGCAAGCCAAAACTGGACAGAAACATCCTATAATACAGTGAGCTACTCCGAATATTAGTTTGGAAGAGCTGAATATTTTAACACTGCACACTGGGATTTTCACGGACGGATCGAAAATTTGTGATGGAACCGGTTCAGCATTTACTCACATCTCCAACAATCAGGTTATCTACGATTGGTCAGCCTAACTTACAGCATATAATTCAGTATTTCAAGCTGAGCTTTTTTTCATCTTTCACACTTTACTTTATATTGCATCAGAAAACATTATCTTCAACACTACAACATTCTCTGATAGTTTATTTTCTCTTAAAGCAATCAAAGACCCAATGCATTCTTCAAAGTTAGTCGAGACATTTAATCCCTTTGCAGAGAACATGCAAACATAAATCTATCCTGGGTTAGAGCCCATAAGGGATACTTTGGCAATGAACGAGCCGACTTTTTGGCTAAAACTGCAGCAATGAACCCAGCACATGCATTAGTAATCTTTCATCAAACATCACCTTTGGTCTAATCTTCTTCAAAATTGGCAGGAAATCTGGTACACTGCAGAAACCGGTCGGAGAGTTCACGAAATCCTACCAAAAGTCAAGCTAAAACCATGATGCAAACATCCTATGGAAGTACAATTTCTCAGTGCACGCACACGGTCCATTTCCTTCATACCTACACAGATTCAAGATAATAAGCTCACCATTATGTGTTTGCAGCCAACTTGGAACTCCTGAACATTACGTATTCTATTGTCCGTTAACTAGCTCTTTCCACTGCATATATAATTCCAACCTTTCTGTATCCAAAAATAAATAATTTATATCCAGTTGTAATGTACGTTTCTTAGCGGACGCTTGATCGTTTGCTAGTTTTTCTTTCCTCCCAGCCACCGCATCCGGTTAAACCCTCATCAGGGTAGGTATGGTGGTGACTGGTGGGGTTTAAATAAATAAATAAATAGCGTTTTTCATCGAGAATAGTATAGTAATATTTTTATTTATGTATTTTTTATAATAAGCTAAAAATGAACTTGAAGAAATCAACTGACATGAAGCCAATTATCTGTGGAATGTCTCTCTCTCTTTAAATTAAAAAAAAATATTCATTGAGTTAAAACATTTTCAAGTTTTTAATAAATTATTTCTAATTAGGAAAGGGAGGTAAAAATAGGAGAAGAGGAAAGAATGAAAATGAAGCTGAAAAGAGAGAACTGGTATTTAAAGAAGACGGACAAGGTATGTAATTTATTATAATCTATATTCTAATGCATATATGTATTGAAAAAGAACATTGTTAAGTTCAGGAAATAATTTGAAATTTTATATTTGTTTAGTTCGCATATTTGGAAACATTCAGTGAAATTAGTTTTTTAGCCATGCTTTCCAAATAGTGTCAAATATTGATACCACACCACGTTCAGTTTGACACTTTTTGCTTGGGGAGCTAAAATTTTCACAGATTATAATTTCTCCAAAACATAAAACTTTTGCTAAAATTTCTCCAAATTTTGCACCATATTTAAGGAATTATTATGTGAGATAACTTGGTTATCTTACAGGCTTGTCTTGTATAGATTAAAAACAATCCTTCATTAACAAATCAAAACTAAGTACTTTCATGAAAGATATGCATTATAGTTAATATTAAACGGAAACCTAATTTTGTTTTTCTCTGTATTTGTATTTAACACATTCAAAAAAATGAAAAAAAAAAGTTGGGTGGCAGGAAATACGTTTTTCAATGTAAAATTTGCAAGTTTAGGGATGAAAAAGACTCCAACAAATTCAACAAGGCAGAACAATAAGCACTGTACTTTCTGACAAATTTTTGTATTCTAAAGTTTAATTTACTTTTATTTTTGTGTTGGGAGTTGCTTATCAAATTAAATTAAAACTTTTTATTTTATTTCAGAATATGCACAAGTAGTAAAAATGCTTGGCAATGGAAGGCTAGAAGCAATTTGCTTTGATGGCATAAAAAGATTGTGTCATATCAGAGGAAAACTGAGGAAAAAGGTAATTCTGAATCAATACTCATGTCCCTGCCATATTTTATAGTAATAAGCTATTTCCATATATGCAGTTTGAATTAGTCAAAATTTTTGAAATTGAATAATATCTATGTCAGTAAGATTAGTTTATTATTTTCAAAAGTCATTAAATTTTTTTTGCTCAAATTCAATGCCTTTTTTTAACTATTTTTCTCATGTGTTAAAACTTTGATCATATCAGTTCTGTACCTCAGAACCAGACTAACATAAGTCCATTTTCGTCATTTTTCGGTAGAGGGGAAAAACGATTGTCGAATACGTCGTTTTTCCCCTCTACTGAAAAATGACGAAAATGGACTTACGTTAGTCTGGTTCTGAGGTACAGAGTTATCATAGCATTTTTATTAATATGATTTTAACCTTATTTTACCCTTTTTTTGGTATCATTTTTCATGTTTTTTCTTCTAGTATTTATGATTATACTTTCATTTTACATCTGCTTTGATTCATTAAAAAAAATCATTACAGATTGCTGTGAAATAAAGAAAATTTTGTTTTGTTTTCATGAAATAAGGAGCCAGATATTAGTTTGGCATGCATTGGCGCATTTCCCAGTTTATTGGTGCAATTTGCTGCTGACCGTATCGTTTGGGTCTTTGTTAATGCAAACTCCAAACTCTGCAATGTTCAAATGATGGAATCTACTGTCCAACACTGTCTAGTCTAATAGACAGAAATTCTTAATGAAGGGTTTCAGTGGATTTTAATGACTTTTTCAAGTTTATTGCTTAGTAGCTTCAAATTGGCTATTCCAATCTGATAAATATCGGCCAAATGTTACAAAATGCAAAATTAAGTGAGCGGAATTACAGTTTTTAAACTTGTTTCAAAGTGGTCACCAACAACGCCAAAGTGGCAACTAACTTTTTCGGGTTTACTGGCCACTGACCATTATCAAATTTTTTTAGTCTCAAGTTTTATAATAATAATTCATGTACTGAATTGTAATACATTTAAAGCAAATGTATGTACTTCCAATCTGATAAATATCGGCCAAATAAGGCAGTTAGTTTTGTTTATTTCTGCCGCTGCAAGTAACGTCACATTTAAACTAACATTTTACCAAATGTGGAATTTTAAATATGTTATGGAAATTACTGATATTGTATTTTTGATGCTTTTTAAAACATTCTAAAATTGTGAAAATTACAAACTCAAAATTTACCAAATTTTTTTAAACAAGTATTTGCAGTACACAGTGGAAGTAAGGAAAAAATAAGAAGCAACATTTAATAGTTATTTCTTGAATCTATTTTTGTTATTTATAAAATGAGGTATTTTAGTTAAAAGAAATGAAATACCCGATTGTAATATTTTGCACTTCGCAAATTTCAACAAAATGATCCTAATTAAGGTAAATAATCTTAATAAGGGAGGAGGATTCTAATTAACTACATTTCAGTGTTGGTAACATTTGTCTCAGCTTGTCTAAGAATGTGTCTCATGTCCTCTCGTTTTTTTTTTTTTTTTAACTCAGGAAAAGTTGCATTTACTCAATCTGTATCAATGTAGCAAATATATAATATTAATTATGAAATTGTCATGTAAATGTCTTAATAGGTTTGGATTAACCAAGGTGATATCATTCTTGTTGGACTAAGAGATTATCAAGACGCAAAAGCTGATGTCATACTTAAATATAATCCTGATGAAGCCAGAAATCTCAAAACATATGGTGAACTTCCTGAACATGGTAAGTTTGATTTTTGAAACATGGTTGTTTCTGTGAAAGCATTATTTCTGTTTTTCTCTCACATGCAGATATCTATAAAAAATCACAAGTATTTCACTTGAATTTGTGCAAAGCGACTGTATTTTTGGTTGTTATGGGCTCAAAAAGTATAAAAAAAAGAAAATCTTTATTCAACTGAAATGATTAAATGGATTAATATATCTTTAACATGAATCCATTAGACTTTTCCATTTTCATTGTTGATAAAAGTAGAATGACTGCATTTTACTAAACCAGCTATAACAACCTAAAATCAATTTAGTAAATTTGTAAAGATTTATTTTGGACTTATACTACATGAAAAAGCCACAAATAGCTTGAAGCCATAATATATTGACAGGATAAGGATCATCAGTTGTAGAAAAATCTGAGACTTTCAAATAAAATAATTGTATTTAAAGGTGCGCAAAATTTTTTGCATTGAGGTTAATCACACATTATTTGCAATAGCACGTTTTGCAGACTTTTGAGACTTTTAAAAAGAAATACAAGCAACTTAAATGTTTAATAAAAACATGAGAGGTTGTTATTTCTGTGATATTGTGTTTGCTCCTTACCGTATTACCCCATATTAGCCGGCATGCCATAAAATTCGAGGGTCACCAGATTTTCTATGAGTCATAGCTGGTCCTTTCCGGCAGGCCGGAAAAAATTGAGGTTGGAAAAAAATAATTTAATACTATCCCAAGAACACTAAACATTTTAACCTTTTGGATCCGGGCTGTTCATATAGAAATTTTTTTTTTGTCCCAGGTAGTACGACAGTTTAACCACAGATTTCTTTTCCATTGAAAGGAGAAGGTACAATCTGTCTTACCAGACGTATAAAACCTTGAAAAAATCCCGGCTCCAAGGGGTTCGAGTGAAAATTTCAACCCCGTCCTCTAAATTAGACGAAACTTATGGTGCAACATGCGTACCGCCCGGTTCCTAAAGGTTAAAAATAATATAAGTTATGTACTGGTGTAAAAAGTACAAAAATCTAATCTGCACTTTTTATGAAAATTGAATTATTGTTACCAGGTATAATTTGTTGCAACATATATTATCTAAATACATGTTTTATGGTCATTTATGAACGGGAAATATTAAAATAAAATTTTCGAAAAAAGTGCCATCTATAGAAGCATAAAATATTAAGAATTAATTTCTTCATTTGCCGCTCAATGCAGTACACTGTTGTAACACAGCAGTATAGTTCATTTTATTAATACAACTTTGTAAAAATGTTAATAAATAGTATCAAGATAACGCACCATCAAACCACCATGATTTTTTTCTTCTCGGAGACCTGAAATTCATTGGTTTGTTTTTGAAAAAGACGTTTATTATTATTTTTTCTTATAGTGGTTTGCTTTGCGGTTGAAACTGAGGAGAGAAATTTATTTTTGTTTTGTTGGAAAATGAACCTTAAACTATCCGGCATGCTGGAAAATTCGAATTTTCTAGCATGCTGGTCAACCTCACTTTTTCCGCCATGCCGGCTAATGCAGTGTAATACAGTATTATTGTACTGATTTTATTCCTAAGTTAGGAACTTCAAAGAGAACAATTTTTATTAAATTGATACAATTTTTTAAATTTCATCTCAGCTTTGTTAACAACATATCTTTGGCTTTCACCAAGTGAACATAGCTTTTTATCTTCCAGCTTTCAAAAAATTTTCCTCACTGCAAATTTATATGATCATATCGGTCCTCATCAATAATATTCATGTTAACTTGTAAAAGTTCAATTCTAAAATTAGTTTGTTTTGCTAAATTCTTTATTCTTATGTCGTTATTTTCCATTAAAATACTAGTCCTATATTTTTGTTAAAATGTCTTACTTTTCCTAACTTTTTTGGCTATCAAAATCTATTGTGAATTTAATGAGCAGATTTTTTTAAGTCATAGTTTGTGGCCTAATATTGAAATTCTTGGAAAATATTTAGTAAATATTTTTTCTACATCTCTTTATACATACTATTCTTTTTTCCAGCTAAAATCAATGATACTGTTAACTTTGGTGAAGAAGAAGAAGATGATAACATCATTGAGTTCGATGAAGTTAGTGGAGATGAAGATATTGAAAATGTAACTATAATTATAATTTTAAATTTTCTTTGAAAACTATTCTATCCTAAAATTCTCTGATACTTGAAAGTAGTGGCGAGTGAGTTTCCCATTAACCCGTTCGGGATGGCAGCCGGCAGAAGAAACCGCTCTCTCAGTCCGGCAGCTGTTAACGCGAACTGCACTCACGGGGCCAGAGCATTTTCTCCCACTAAGCCTAATTCGCGATTTCGGAAACTACGCATTACATAATAATCGATAAAATGTACACTTTTCATAGAAATGATACCATTTTTAAAGATGAGATTAAATGTAACATATTTTCAATCATAACAAAAAAAAATTATTAAAATAGCTGATATTTATCATTAAAAATATAATTTATTGTATTTTTCTACAACTAAAACTACCTAAATTAAACACTAAAATTTGATACTAAATAGAAAAGAAACATGAAAAATCTTCACACTTAACATCATGAAACACATTAATAATGAGGATTATTGCAATAGTTAATATTGTAAAGCGGTATGAAAAATTTCAAAACAGGGATCAATGCTGACAATGCACATTTTTCATTCTTTGTTGTGCTTTCAACAAACTGCACATCTCCTTTGAAGCTTTTTTAAATCTTTTTCCAAATGAATACTAAAGTAAAACCTAAGTTAGAATGTTTCCCATAAAAAGCCCCATCCTTAAAACAGAACGGAAACTATTATGGCTTTCCAAATGAACTAATGGCTCTTCACTATGTGTTGCAGCCTAATAAATCTCAGACACTTGATATTCCCCTCTGTAACATCAGAGATATATATATATAAAAACCAGAGCAATCTTTTGAAAAATAAAAGGTGAATAAGCAATGCCTGCTTCACCATGTGCTTTTCTTTTTCTGCTTTTCTTTTTCTTTTTGAACTGCTTGCAAGTGTTTCTGTTTCCATAACTGCAAACCCAATAAATCTCTCAGATACTTCACATACCCTCTGTTCTGACTCAGAGAGATATATACTGCTATGCAAAAGTTTAGACAAGATGCAAATATGTGAATAAAAAGAAAACTATTCAAGGAAATACTTTCAAATTTGTACTGCAGGTACACAATATGATCCCAAATACAAGTCTGGAGTTCTTAAAACTATAACTGGAATCAAATTTTGGATATTACAAAAGACAGTTTTTTACATTGTTGCAAAAGTTTAGACAATAGTCAGATTTTATGCAAATATCCCTTGAAATGTGATTGGTGGAGGAAATGTGGGACTTTATTATTCATTTATAAAGTGCAGAGATTGCTGAATAAAAAATCAAAATCTCAGAAGCTCCTTAGTTCTCGTGTTGTTTTTTACTTTGTAGAAAGCAAATTCAGACATGCGTATTGATCAAAAAGTCCAAGGAAAATTAGCTTTCTTAAAGATGAAGGAATTGAAAAAACGGTTCAGACTGACGATTCGCCCCTTAATCCTACAAAACTTCAACTTGGGTCAAAAACAGCATAAGTAGATGAACAACTGAATTGGAATGCGTAAAAAAAAACAAAGAATTGTGCCTGAGCCTTTTCGGACAGTGTCCCAAATAAGCCAGATTTTAATGTTAAAATTCAGCATATGTATCATCGTGACTAAAAAATGAATGGTACTTTCTTTGATAAAAATTATTAAAATTGGGATAGCCTAGATGGATTATAATTCTTTTCGCGGGACTTGAGAAATATCCAATGATCATATGCTGTGCTGCTTTTACCAATAAAATCTGGCTTATTTGGGACACTCTGTCCGAAAAGGCTCAAGCACAATTCTTTGTTTTTTTATGCATTCCGATTCAGTTGTTCATCTACTTATGCTGCCACGTTCTGTTTTTGACCCAAGTTGGAAGTTTTGTAGGATTAAGGGGCAAATCGTTAGTTCGAGCCGTTTTTTCAATTCCTTCATCTTTAAGAAATATATTTTTTCCTGGTCTTTTGATCGATACGCATGTCTGAATTTGCTCTCCACAAAGTAAAAAACAACGTACTACCATACTAGAGCCAATTTTAAAGACAAAAAATTAATAAAGTAGGTTCATTTTCAAGTTTCGGCTTCTAAACCTTCTCATCTTCTTAACACGGGAACTGCAGAGCTTTTGAGGTTTGATCATTTATTCAGCAATCTCTGCACTTTATAAATGAATAATAAAGTCCCACATTTCCTCCACCAATCACATTTCAAGGGATATTTGCATAAAATCTGACTATTGTCTAAACTTTTGCAACAATGTAAAAAATGTCTTTTGTAATATCCAAAATTTGATTCCAGTTATAGTTTTAAGAACTCCAGACACGTATTTGGGACCATATTGTGTACCTGCAGTAGAAATTTGAAAGCATTTCATTGAATAGTTTTTTTTTTATTCACACATTTGCCATTTGTCTAAACTTTTGCATCGCAGTGTATATAAAAATTCAGTCCAAAAGTATGTCGTAAAGAAACGACAGTAGGCCCTAAATCGGGTTAACAGAATGTTTGAATATTTTTTGTACAAACACTATGTTTTTGACTTACATATAGTTACTGATAATATGTTTATTAATGAAACCTCTATAATCTAACACCCTCCAGGGAACATGAAAATTTCTCAAGGTTAGCGGGTGTCAACTTACTAAGGTTCCATCATTTTAACTCAGTGTTTTCTGTATTTCTTATTTACTTGTTCTTACTATTGACGTTATAAAAATCAATTCCAGTAAAGAATTTTTCCTTTCTTTCCTACATTCTTTTTTGAGAAGTATATAATAAAGTAAATAGAATTAATTTGAATACTTTATTAAGAATAAATCCATAATTTACAGAGAAAAGACAAGATTTCCTTGTCAATAAGATTTATCAAAGAGAAAGGTTTTACTCGCACTTGTTTGAAAAACGTGTTATGCTGCCTTGCTTCTCTTAAGAACCATCCTGGGTACATTGCTTTAATCACTTTGTGGGACTGCATGAACAGCACAGAGTGTGGTTGCTGACTCTGCTGGTTACAAGGGAAAATTATCTAAAGAGTTTTTCTAGAAAAGAATGTAATGTACATCATCTTTTCTAGAAAAGATGATGTAACTCGACAGTTGCATACCCAGGGGTTGGAAGGATTGTTCTCTCCAGGGGTGCAAGAGCAAGTGCGGCAATTCGCCAAAATTATTCCAACTTTTTTGTGAATTTTAAGCAAAATACTTGAATGACTTTTTTAAAACTAGACCTCATAGGCCCTCCTTACTGAAACTAGACTCATCGTGTAAATTTTATCTAGTCATCGTTAACTGCTTGCCTAATTATCCCAAGTTATCTCGGGCTCGTATGAGTTGCAGGTAATTACATGGTTCATTTTCGTCCTACTTTTCCTACTTTTCCTACTTTTTCCTACTAAAGTAGGAATTGTCCTACTTTTTAGCTAAAGTTCCTACTTTCCTACTTTTTAGCAAAAAATTCCTACTTTTCCTACTTTTTAGCTTGATTTTTCTTTAGAATTTAGCTTGAATTTCCTTCAAAAGTCGAAATTGATGTGATTTCAAGAAGTTTGCATCATATGAAGATTGGAAAATTTGGAAAAGACTGTAATGAGCACCTTCTGAAAGAATGGTGTGAAAAGAGTCCCAAGTCTAATTCCGAAGCTTATTGTAGGTTTTGCAACAAAACTGTCCGCTGTGACAATCGTGGACTTAGCCAGCTGTTAAATCATTCAAAACCGAAGATTCGTGTTCTTTCAGTCAAAGATATTGTGGAGGGAATTCAAATGACTTTTGAAACATATGGATCAGTATCAAACAAGTCAACATCTTCAAATCATAAATCTCAGTTATCCTGTTCTTCCTTCAAAGAAAACACAACATCGAGGGTACATTGTTATGCCTTCAAATGAGACTTTCAGAATTTCATTTTGCTTCTAAAGAAATCGAGGAATTAATTTTCCTTACTCGTACATGTCTTAAACAATGTTCTTTTGCTTTTAATGGACAATTTTACAATATGTTAGATGGTTTGGCTATGGGTAACCCACTAAGCCCCATTCGTAGTGATATTTACATGCATTATTTTGTGGTTGAGTTGTTCCAAAAATTACAGTTTCAATTTTACATTAGATATGTTGACGACTGTTTTGTTGTAATGAACCATAACCAATTCCTTAATGACGATGTTTTATCCGTTTTAAATGTTATAGATCCTCATATTTAATTTTCTTGTGAGAAAGAGCAGGATAATTGCATTCCCTTTCATGATGTTCTAGTTTCTCGTACAGAAATCGACTTTGAAACTACCGTTTATCGCAAACCTTTTGCTGTCTCATTACCTCCTCATCGACTTTCATCTCACCCTCTTAGTCAAAAATATGCTGCATTTAATTCTTTTGTTCAGCGTGCTATTAATTTTTGTTGTTCACCGGAACTTCTTAAAGCAGAACTCAACTATCTTAAAGCTGTGGCTCTTGATAGAAACTATCCTCATACTTTGATTGATTCCATTTTTAAAAACTTACTAACAAATTCGAAACAACTGTTGTGAAGAGAACTTTCATTAGAAAGAATTTGGTTGTTTTACCATTCTTTCCCTCTGTGAGTTATCGGGCTGCTAAGATTCTCAAACGTTTCAATTTCCAGGTGGTATTCTCCCCTACGAATAAACTATGTTTCACTTCTCTTAAAGATCCCATTCATCCTCTTAACAGTTGTGGTATTTATAAAATTAATTGCAATTGCAATCTTTCTTATATCGGACAAACGTGACATGCTTAAAGGAACATCAGAATTATGTGAAAAAGCAACAATTGAATAAGTCTAGTATTGCTCAACATTGTTGGGAAAAGAATCATTCTTTCTATTTTAATTCTTTTCAAATTGTCCAAAAATGCCCCAACCCATCAGATCTTGATTTTTGTGAATACTTCCATATTTTAAAAAACAGTTCAGACTTAGTTAACGATCTCAATGCTATTCCTTATTTTTCTGCGGTTTGGCGTCCTTTTGTATAATTTTGCCTTTTCCCTTTCTAATTTATTCCTCTGATTTTGCTGGCATTTTCCTATTTTCTACTTGTCTTTATTTTTCTTTTTGTGTTTTTCATTTACCGATTCACTTTCTTTCATTCTGCTCTTTTTTTTTGTTCTTGCGGCTAACAGTTTATCTTGGTGCTTTTTATTATGTTAAAATAATAATTTGGCCTTTTAGCTTATCGTGTCATCAATCGAATTCTTTCTTTTCATTTCGTACCTGGTAGAAAGCTTCGGTTCAATCTTTATTTTCCCATTGGATCTTTTTTGGCTTTAAAAAAAATATATTGGTGTTCAGGTAATCCGCTATGTTTACTTTTTAAGCTGTTCACTTCTGCTTCTGTTGCTTTTGTCGGATGTCTGTGCATCCATAAGCTCACAATTTTTTTGCATTAAAAAAGACGTTCCTTGTAACGCTGAAACACGTGTCTGCAGTATCCCTGCTTATTTGTGCCTTCTTAACGTTGTAATTTTCTCTACAGTCCGATATTATTTCTATTTATTTTGCATGTATGACATGTGCTGGCAAGGCAAAAGTATGTAAAGATCAATTCTATTTTGATGATGTTTTTTGAATATTTTTTTTTTTTTTGATTTTAAAGTGTTCATATTTTTTATTAAAATACTTGTCCTACTTTTTCCTACTTTTTGTAAAAGTGTCCTACTTTTTGATGAAAATGTCCTACTTTTTGACCTTTTAAAAGTGCAATGACCCTTGTAATTATTATCTCGAGAAAACTCGTTTGAAACTAAATGATTTTACACCTATAAAAAAATTAAAAAGTCAATTTAAAACCTACATATTTTGTTTGTTTCATTTCCTTGTATTTAAAAATCAAGTTAAAAAAAAAGCTATTTTTTTGCAATTTTTTCCAAAAAATATTGTAAGGGAAGCGGTTAACAACCATCGAATGAAACTTTCACTGCTAATGTGTCTAGTTTTGTTATTTTTTTTATTCATTTATCAGTTTTAGTATTTGATTTGTATCCTCACATATTATTTTACTTTTTTATTGCTAAATATACGTAGGTGTATTTGTAACTGTGGAATTGAGTGATGTTATTACAAGATGTTAATTCTTTTAATTTTATGTTTTTATTTTTTAGATATGAGGAGAAGACATACACAGCTGCTGAATTACACTAAGGAAAAGTTTTTAACCATTTTCATGCATTTTAAAGCTGTGCTTTTAAAATGCTGTTAAGTTTTTATTAATCTGAAAATCTTATATTTCCAATTATTTTAATCAATTTTTCAATTGAAATTACAGTATTTATGATCAGTAATTATTTTTTATACTTGAAAAATCAAGAAAAGTATTATATTTTTTTTCCCAAATAATGTGTAATTTTAAATTATGAACAGTGTTTTTAATGAACAACTGACTCAGTTTGTAAATACTAAGTTATCTTTTATCTTTACAACGTCAAACAAAACCAAGTTCTCCTAATGCTGCTATTTATTTTTCAAATTGATCCTATAAGTAGCAAGTAATTAGAACTATTTATTGACATGATAAATGTACAAAAAATAAAGATTTATATAAGACTTTTACATCATTCCATTGTGAGAGTTGAATGGAAAATATGTGCTGCATTTTAGGGTATTGTACATATATATGGTTGTTAGTTTATGTATGTATTTGTCTGCTGTCAGTATTGTAATTTAATGTGAAATAAAAGTTGAACACTGTAGCTTCTTGAGTTTTTTTTGCTATCATACTAAAATACTTGTTAATTGAAACTCATTTGAAATTTCATATCAACATTCATGTGCGAAAATTTAATTTTCCTGAAAAGAATCCTTCACTTCAACTCCTGTTTCCAGCACTGATGGAGTAAAATGTGTTACCTTTTTGTATTTTCACAGGTATTAAAACGGTTTCTTTCAAAACTTTTGATTCCTTAAACAGCAGACAATCCACAGTGTAAAGCAGTGAGTAACCGCCTTAAGTAAGGGCTAAGGCAGAAACTATGATTCCAGCCTTAGAATGCTTAACATGTATAGTCTTGAGCAAAGGAGAACCAGAGAGGACATGATTCAGTTGTTTAAATTTATCAAAATGAAAGATGTTATAGGGTTAAATTTTTGCACGGAAAGCAGGACAAGGGGTCATTATCTCAGGCTAACCTGGAAATTCGGAAAAATTACTATTTTAGCAGAGTAGTGGGAACTTTGAATAGTTTACCGGAAGAGGCGGTAAGGAGCAAGGGAGTAGATAGTTTTAATAGGGCCATTGATCTTCATTGGGGTCTATAATTTGACTATGACCAGCCGAGTTGGGCCCAGAGCCTGTTGCTGGTCGTCACATTTATATTTGTATGTTCCATTCATCGTTGAGCTCATTTTTGGGCTATGTTTAAAATGAGAAAGTAATAAGCATTTAGTATTACAGGGACATATAGACTTAAAACTGCACGGAAAGAAGAAAAGCCAAGTGAAAATGATGAAGAGCTGAAATCACGGTCATGAATAATTCATAAGATGTCTTCATAACAGGTTGACTGACTATTACAGTATTTAGAAGTATAAAATAAACCGTAGTTGGCTGAAAAACTGATATTGAAGATGTGCAGTCAACAAGAATCAAACGTTTTAGCAAGAGACAAAAATGACTGATTTAAAAAAAAAAATCATAAAATTTGAAGTTTGAGCCTTTTATTACATTAAGTGCAGAAGAATATGTGTGAGTGTGTTGATCGAGAGACTTCTTGCAGGAATCCCACTCACCAACCTTGTTTATTCGAGCTTGTTGGTCCTTTTCATCAAAGGGTGTTGGCGACTGAGGCTATTAAAGATATTAAATAGTAAACTCTTGTCTTTATGAAATCTTCTTGAAAGGAATTTGTTTGAATCACAGCTTTGTTTTTAACGAGAGGGACCTTTTTTAGCATCTTTCGTCAGTTAGTATGAGGGAGCAGTCGGGAATCCAGAGTCAAACCATTATAAAAAATTAAATATGTAAGTCTAAATCTAGACATAGTCCCTCCATACTGACAATCATAAGAATCCAATACCCTAACCGGACAGCGTCTTGGAACTCTTCATTTTTAAGGTTCATGGGCCTAAATCAGTCTTCAATGTACATATTTTGATCAACAAAGAGGAGCCATATTTAAAAAAAACAGATAAATAAAAAATCAAGTCACAGAAATCTAAGGTATGTGTAGTTGGATGAGTGAAGTGGAAATCGTGATATTTTTACAGGTTTGCCACGATACAGGACAACCTGGAAAAAAAAAAAAAAAGTCAGAAATCAATAAAAAAATACGGAAAATGCAGGGGATTAAAAAAAAAAAAATCTGTAAAAAGCTGGGAAGTGCTGGGAATTTTACTTTTTTTAGGATTGAAAATTTGCAAAAGTATATGCTTAGATACATAAAACTACCAATAATAATAATAAAATATTTGACATTCATATTGAAACTGTAATGCTCATTTAATTCAGTTAATTTTGAGAACATGAGATTAGGGATAAATATTTTTTGTTCTGCTTGCACTTTTTATGTTTTAAGACAATGGTGCCCAACGTTTTTTTAACCAGTAGGCCACCCCATCTCACGTTAACCTGAATCTCTCAGGCTAAAATATGTGAAATTAAAAAAGAAAAAAAATCTGGAAAGCGGTAGAAAATTACAAGCCAGGAACTGCACTATCGTTGCATAATAGTTTTTATTCATGAGAAGTGTATATTTTTCTTTTCAGAAATCAATTTCTGAATAATTGCCTGCAAATTAGCATCATTTTGACTAGTCCCCTGTGTCAAAAAAACAATGTGGGTATGAATTGGTAAGATCTGCTGTGCCGGAATATCTATGACAGTTTCTCAGTTATTTTAATGTTCCAGAACGTGGTTTTAAACTCATAACATTGAGCGAAACAACTGGACACACGAATCCGCTTCGGGGGCCACATATGGCCTGCGGGTTGTAGTTCGGGCACCACGGTTTTAAGGTTCAGGTAATGAATGGTTTAAGCGAAGTCTCTCTCTCTCTCTTTTTTTTTAAATCAGAATTCAATATAAATATTCAGCTATGATGCTATTATTTCATGTTTCCAAATAATTAGAAAATAAAAGAACAAAGTCCTTTGAGTTCTTATTCCAAATCAGTACTTCTGGGGTGCTGAACCAGAAGTTGTTCTGCTTCTGGTTCGGACCCAAATGATCGAAAAGCTTCCATCTATCTTATGCTGTCTGAGCTAAATTAGAAATGCACCTTAATGGTGCTCTGTAAAACGGAAGCTGTACATTTCAACCTCAAATCGGGTAGCATTGTTAACTTGTTTACTTGGTTTCGGATATCCGAGTGGTCTAAGCCAGCGTTTCTTACCTTCTTTGACCCGCTGACCGGCAAAAACTTTGCGGACTAGTGAGGTTTTTTTTCTTTTATTTCCTTTTTATTTGTTCGTTTTTTTTTTCTTTTCTTTTACTAAGAATTATTTTTTAACTCACAACCCGTTAAAATCGCGTTTTTTTCTTTTTTTACAAAAAAAAAAAAAAAAAAAAAAAAAAAAATCATAAAAAATAACTATTTAACAGGATGCTAATATTTTGTACGTTTTCTTTTGCTGTTTTCTCTTTTTCTTTCTCTTTCTTCTTTTTTAAAGTAGGAAATCTTTTAAAGCGTAGACGAGCAAAAATCTTTGAGGACCAGTCAAATTTTTGTGCGGACTGGTGCCAGTCCGCCGGACCAGCATTTGGGAATCGCTTGTCTGAGCAATAACAATTTCGTTTAACTTAGTATATTTCGTTTTGGGATGGATCCTGTTGAGCCACTGCGCAACACACGAAAGAAACAAACCAAGTAAAATTCAGCAGTAAATAATAATAGTTTGAAATAATGCACATAGAATCGCAAAGGAAAACCCCCATTGTTACTTTAGAAGAAGCTCATAAGCTGCAAAACAGTAAAAAAAAAAAAAAATAAACTAAATTTCTTGCTTAGAAGAAAGAATTTCGGGGGAAATAATTTGATTTGTAAAGATTGAAGGAGAGACATGGAACACCTTTCTTAAACTTTCCATGACTATAAAAAATCGCTTAAGAAAGTCGTTAAAAGAAAAAAAAAAGTGAATAAACTGAAAGAAGCAGCAAGCCAAACTCTCTCCAGGGAAGAAAAAAAAAAAAAAAAAAGCCGGAAATAATTAATGAGGCACAGAGAAATTAAGCTTCTTAATGCTCCCAGGGCCGGATTTAGCTTTCGAACCGCTGCTTGGTCCTAAAGTAAAAATTTGCACCTGTGTTGAATCATAATGTAAGAATCATCCTCTCTTCCCTTAAAAAAAAAAAAAACTCTTAATTTTTTTTAAACTTAGAAAAAACAAAGTAGGGTGAGTTCTGGTAAGTGCGTCCACGGGGTAAGTGCGTCCACTGGGAATTATATGAACACTGTTCTGAAATGGCTTCTGCAACACATCGACTATGTTAGATAACTGTCTAATGATAATTTCAATAGGTAGAATTCAGGCCTGGATTCAATAGACGAAACACAATCAGAGACAACTTAAATGTCTTCAAAAAAACTCTAAAGTAAAGATTGAGAAGGTTTTGTTTCAGTTTCTCTTGTAGTCATACCAAGCAATTGAAGTCAAGAAATGCAAGTTGTTTCTTTTGAGTAATAGCTACTAATAACATACATGGGGTATTTTGATCAAATACTCTAAGTAAAATTTGTTTATATGACGGTACGCACTTTCCCTTTCTTTAAAGTAAGGTGGGGGTAAGTGCGTACCATTTTGATGGGGCAAGTGCGTACCACTATCATGAGGCATATGCGTACTATTATTCAGAGCAAGTGCGTACCATTATGATGAGGCAAGTTTGTACCATTACGTGGAAAATCCGACTCTCATAATTGACCTTTAATTTTGCTTATAACTCTTTTATAAGCAAATTATAAATCCGACGTCATTTCTATCAAGTGTTTATATTTATATTGAATGCGGCGTAAGATTTCAATTTTATTCAATATCTCTGAAATATATTGGCTTTTAAGTATCAGTTAAAACATTTTTCGTTGAAAATAGCGATCATAAGCTATACTTAATTTAAACCAGAATCACAAATTAAGCAATGAAATTAAGTGAAACACTTAATGAGGAACCAACTGATTCAAAAAACAAAGGTGAAATAATGAAAAAATTATATTTAAGAAAATTAAGAACACCTTGTAAAAAACTATTTCAATGTACAAGAAAAAAAAGTACAAGTATCATATCATGATCAATTATTTATTTATTTTTTTTTTTGCTCTTTATTTTGTGTTTTTTCTTACTTCTGCTGTTTCTAATAAGAAAAATATTAAAACCGTATTTATTCAAAAAAAAAAAAAAAAAAAAAAAACGAATTGCTCACTCAGGTCTCCTAACGATCTACCATACAAATGGAATTAAAGAAAATCACAGGGGTACGCACTTACAACAATGCTATTGGACGCACATATCTTATTTTACATTTAAGAAGGGGTAAATGCGGACCCTGGCTTAAATGCCGACTGTTTAATGTATTAAACCAAAATAAACTATGTATACAATAAGTGATTATTACTAAATAAAAACAACTTACATTTGCTCACTTGGTCTTATTAAAAGGACAAAGGAAGAATCACAGACACAACTCTCTCAAACTTCAAATCACAGTTGTTCGTAAGACACGTGGGATATCACTGATTGCGTTTCATCCATGCAAGCAAGTGCTGATCTCTAGTATTAGGAATTATCCCAAGGAAACTACCTAACATATTTAATGCGTGCCAGAAGTTTTTTCCTGCTCATATTCACATAATTTAAGGTGGACGCACTTACCCCGCTAGGTAGGGAAAGTGCGTACCTTAGAATAGGTGTCATAAACTAGGTCACAAAACCTATACTTATGGTTTATTTGACACATTATATGCTTGAACATCTTAGTAAAGGATCTGGAAAGAAAACTAAAAAAAAATTGTGAGTGTATAAGATTTTTCAACGGAGCAGCATCCTTGAGAACATGAACTTTGAAAAAAAGGGTACGCACTTACCAGAACTCACCCTATGGCCACTCGGTTCTTAAAGTAAATATTAGAAGATTTTTTTTTCACCTTAAATATTTCATTTTAAAAAACAGTCAACACATGATTTAGATGACATGTCTTTAAAACAAATTTGTGATTTAGAGAAGTTTTTAGTTATTTCAACAACAGTTTAAGAATTACTGGCTAAATACCAAGTTTCCAAGACTTTCCTTTAATTAGTAACCCATTAAAATCATAAGGGGGTAGAGGCATAACTATGAACATTGAACACTTGGAGTGTTTTCAAAGTTTTTCTAAACTGCAGTTTATCGTTTGAAATACTTTTTAAGTAAAGGAAATAACAGATAATGACGAGATTATTTATTTATTTTTTTAGTTTTTAGTCTAAAATTGAGTTTTACAGGGATCTCGTCATTCATAATATCATCACTGGGAATTTTTATTTTTGATAACTATTTTTATTGTTTGTCCTTAATTCCTAAAAATAAAGCTATTAAAAACCTCTAATGGCAACATTGGTTCAAGTTATTGCCTTAATGGACTTATTCGTTCAAAATTTCACCGTAGTCGAGTATTTTTTTTTGTTTGAGATTATACTTTTTCCAGGTTTCACGTAATAATAAAATATTCAGGTTAGTCTTTTTAAAAATTAAATTCTTATTTTTCTTCTTTTGTTTATGAGCTGTACTTAATTCAGGACTTTTCAATTATTCATCATTTTTTCAACGAAGTA
Source organism: Uloborus plumipes (assembly GCA_038373865.1). Classification (NCBI taxonomy): domain Eukaryota; kingdom Metazoa; phylum Arthropoda; class Arachnida; order Araneae; family Uloboridae; genus Uloborus; species Uloborus plumipes. Next base: position 15,765 of record JAXGGA010007213.1, on the reverse strand, counting down.
GAACAAAATTGAGTTAAGTTATGATTGAAAAAAAAAAGTCTCATTTTGTCTCCCCGTAGCGTAATTTATCATTTAAAAAAAAAAAAAAAAAAAACTACAGCCTCGATTGTTCAAATAATTATCCTCGTCATCGCTCCTTGAACATCGAAGGAGCTAGGAAATATGCACTTGAAGATAATTTTCACTGAAAGCAGCCACGCACCCGAAAGCAAACTTTAATTACTTTCGTCAAAGTTTATCCAACAAATGAGACAAGACATTTTTTTTAATGAGAAAATAACAAATTTTGACTATGAATATGATGTTTCTATTATCACACCGCACATACTTTTATGTAAGTTAATCACATGTGTTAGGAGCAATTTAAAATTGAATATATTTCATGTCAGAAAATGTGCTGCATTTGCTTTTTTTGCTAAAAGTTATCCTTTACAGATTATTTTGATTGTCGATTGTCGTGATATTTCCCCCTGTATCATAAAAACTTTTTTGAGATCTGTTTATTGAGCAACCGCCAGGGGCGTGCACAGAAATTTTGGAACTCGTCACAAATAACTTTTTTGGGGCCCCCTCTATAATGTTTAACCCTACGCATATTTCTCTCCCTCAGCGAGAGAGAGAGAGAGAGAGAGAGAGAGAGAGAGAGAGAGAGAGAGAGAGAGAGAGAGAGAGAGAGAGAGAGAAGATCCAGATCCATTAAAATGAAACATAATGCTCCAAATAATTCATTATGTCTTAATAAATTAAACTTATTCGGGATTATATTAGAAATAAAATATATTTATGTACGCAATACAATTGCGGTCAATGCAAACGAAATCCTTCGGTTACACAAAGAAGGTATTATAAATTTCAATTTACAATACCTCCTTTTTGTATTGTAAATATTCAATTTACAATAGTTTTTTTTTTATCGAAGCGCTATGCATCTCTGCGCTGTGGACAAAAAAAAGGTTTCCTTTAATTATTAAACATTGGAAAGACAGTTCCTAAAGACAGTGAACGAACTGACTAGAGAACAAAACCTACTGGCACTTGTCATGTAACAACGACAACAGTCACAAAACAAGGACGAATATGCATTTTTGCGTGATGGACAGTATTTTGAAAACTTTCTTTTCTGTAAGTTTTGGTCACGTAATGGCGCCGATTAGGGGACAAGGTGCATATTGGACGGGAAATCTGTACACGGAAGAATCAGTGGGATTGGGAAATGGTGGACGTGTCTTAAGAGCATCCTTTTGGTGGCTCGGCACGCGAACTGATCATTCAAGAGAGGCGATAAATTATGTGTTTCCAAAGAATTCGGTAGCTCTGCTTTGAGACTTTTGGCCCAACACTTCCAACTTACTCTACTACTAACTATGCGAACCACCGCATGGTTGAAAGTCCTTACGCTTATGCCCAGTGTGGGACTTTCCTCTGCTCAACTTCAATGTAAACTATTGTCGACCTCCAATTGCAATTGCAGCCATGCATCAAAAGATTCATTCGTATTCGAAACGCTATAAATCCGACTGTGGGTCTTTCCTCTGCTCACACTAACTTCGATGTTAACTATTGTCGACCTCCAATCGCAAGTGCAGCCACGCATTAAAAGATTCATTCGTATTCGAAACGCTATAAATCCGACAGTACTGCTCGCACAGTATAGTACGTATGAGTACTATATTAGTATTAATAAGCAATTAGTATTCATGTAGTACTCATCATTACACTGAAAAAAATAGATGTTATTTTTACAGTATAATACAGCTAATTTTGCAGTAATAAACTGCAAAATTGCTGATTTTCCAGTAGTAAACTGTGAAATTGCTAGTTTACAGTAATAAACTGTAATTTGCTAGCTTCACAGTTTATTACTGTGCATTTTACTGTTTCAAACTGGAACCTTTGCTGCCAATATTATACTGTTGTTTTTACAGTATAATACAGCTTATTTTATGGTAATTGCTCATTTTACAGCAATAAACTGTTAAATTGCTATTTTTACAGTTTATTACTGTGCATTTTACATTTTTAAACTGGAAGCTCTGCTGCCACTATTATACTGTAAAAACAACAGCTTGTTTTTTGCAGTGTAGTACTCATGAATAACTAGTACTCGTATAGTACTATTAGACGATGAGCAATACATGAAAATAACCATAAACTTATCAAGATTTGAAATACTGTTAAACTAAGTGCCAATACGAGTGCAGCATTTTAAAAGTGGAGACAATCGTCACCATTTTAAAAATAGCTTGGAAGCTTAACTTTTAACTCAAGCAACTTTTGAGCATATAGATAAAGTCGTTTGAAATCCGACACAATAACAAAGAAATTTGTTAGAGATTTACATTTTAACTGAAAATTGAACTCGAAAATAATTGTTTCCGAGAACAATAAAAACTTGAATTAAAAATTCTACTCGTATAATTTCTCGACAAAATGTAATAAAACTTCACATCTATACTATTTTCCCCGTAGGAAAATATCAAGCTTAATTTTCAATAAAAAATATGTATTAGACTTGCTTATTTTAGGTATTATAGAAATTATATCTCGAAATTGTAGTTGAAACCCTTTAAAGCAGCCACCCCCTCTGAGCGATCAAAACTTCATGGAACGAAGGGGTTGCCGCTTGGAGAGGTTTTATTGTACATAACCTTTTTTCTTTCTTTCAAATGAAGCTGCGTTGTTTTTTTTTTTGCAAACCTAGTACGATCCCCCGAAATAGTATCCAGTTAATCTTTCGTGTGCTACCATTAAGTGTGAATGTCAATGGCACAAAGAATTTTGACACCTCTTTCCCACCAGATGGAGGAACCTAGTCGGCACTTTGACACAGGGTTCGTGATTTTTTGGACGATAAAATGATTTAATAATAAACAAATCGGCTTAGTTTAAAATTTAACCCAGAATGTTTTGACTAAAATTGGATTTTTAAAAACTTTCTTTCAAATTGACAGGAAGGAAATTCGATACAGGTTGTGTTACATAATAAAATACATGATATTATCCACTATGGAAAACATATCATAGTTTAAGCTAGTTTCCTGGCAGTAACTATTTTTTAATAATAGGTATAGAAAAATAAACTAATTTTAAAGCAAATGCATGATTCAAATCACATGCAAAATTTAAGACACCACGAATAACACTGAAATGCAAGTGCATATTTTTTTTTTTTTTTCAACTGGAATTCTCTTTACTTTTAAAAAGGGAAATAAATCCTCAAAGTTGTGTCATGTAATATGAACACTTACTTTTTTATACCAAATACACTATCTAGTTTTCCCATTTTAGTACCTTATAATAATTTTTAACTCACCCATTTAGTAAAATCGTATGTTTACTTCATTATTAAAAACCGAAACTTATTGTTTTTAACAAATGAATTAATCGAAAGTTTCAAAAATGCAAACGTCTTACAAAGAGAAAACCGTTAAATCATTATAGAATAGGAATGAAGCATTTCTATTACGAGTATATATATATATATATATATATACTAGCTGACCCGGCCACGCGTTGCTGTGACTACGGTATGGGTTAAACTATAATGTTTCAATAGAAACGAAAAACTTTATTGCCGTTATTGAGATCGACTTTATATAAATATGAATTTGAGGTCAAAATATGAAAACAATCGAACAAAAATTTCCTAAGTTTGATAGAAACAAAAAATCAACAAAAAATGTAGCATTTTAGTACTTAGAAATATTATATTCAAGCTTGCAACAATTGAGTTAATTAAAAATTTGCTAATTGCTATTTTAACATTTAATTTTTTAATGTAACATTTTATTTTTTAATAATGTAGGTATGGTAGATAATTAACCAATATTATTTGTTTAATGATAATTAACCAATATTTTTTGAATTATAAGCATTTTTAATTTCAATTTAACTCAACACTAATCGGTGCACAATATTCTTTGTTAATCTGTCCCTTGTAAACAAAAATAGATTGGACGGTTTTCCCACACGGGAGCAAGCGACCTATAGTTGCCCATGGGGAAAAACATGGATTTTCTAAATCTAAACCGCAAATTGACATTGTTTGTCCTTGGGACTTATTAATGGACATGGCGAAAGCTAAACTAATGGGAAACTGTAGCATTTTGAAGGGTATTGAAGATTCTGACGGTGTCATTGGGATACGTGGCAACAGAACTACTTCATCTTTAAACTTGCCAGTCAAAATGATTGCCTCAATAATGTTCCCGGTGATTTTTTTGATAACTAAATGCGTACGATTGCATAATCTCGGTGGATTTAAATTACGTAGAAGAACTATGGGTGAACCAATTTTTAACCGCAGATTATAAGGTGGCATTCCGGGGTGTCAAAAAAGGCTTAGTAAAAAGGCTTAACCAAGAAAACAGAAAAGCTGGTAGCTAAATACATAATTTGCAATAAAAAATATATTGCGGTCCTAAATTGAGATAAAAACTATCCTATCATTTAAGTTGGACGAAACTGAAACTGCGTGTAAAATTTGGTTAAAATCGGTTCAGTAGCTGAGGAGTCCATTGGCCACAAACACAGGGACACGTAATTTTTATATATTAAGATATACTGAATTTTGTATGATTTCAAAAGTTAAATATTTAATTCTGGACCATGAAGAAACGTAAACTGTGTGACTCAAATTTTAAGGGATTTTTTTTAGGTGGCCTTAGTTTTATTGGGAGGGTGTGTCATATTCTTGAGGGATGAGGCATCGTTCTTGTGTGTGTTTGGGAGGAGGAGGGCAATTTGTAGAGTGTACGCGAAATTCTGCATCATACTCGGGCCATTGGTATTCACACGATAGATATTAAATGGTTATTAAAAACAAATATGGTTATTAAAAGTAATGAAAGCTATATAAAGTGGAGAGATAAAAGGGATTGGGAAACTACTGAAAAAGCAATTTGAAGTGATCCTAATTCATGTGGTTCACATTAAAATTATTATAAGTTTGGTAACTCATAAATGTTAATGTTAAAAAATATGTAATTTTCTGTGTTGCAATGCAAGAAGAGGTTTTGATTTGAATATTTTAATTTAAAAAACTAAAAGTTAGAAAAAAGTCTCATATTAAGCAAATATACTTTTCACTGTCGAATTACTCATTAGCAGGGCTGCGGAGTCGGAGTCGGAGTCGGACTTATTTTGAACCAAAGGAGTCGGAGTCGGAGTCACTGAAAAACATGTCGACTCCGACTCCGACTCCGACCACCTCCGATTTGGATGAAACTTTATGGAGGTGAAAACATATCTTTGAAACTAACAGATACAAATTTTCAGCGTCCAATATCCAAATCCTTAGCATCTAGGATCATTAAAAAGTGCTTCAAATGGCGGGTCTTTGCAGCAAAAATGCAATGTGTTAAAATAAAGTCTGGCCATTTAACAAAAAAATGATTAGTTTTGTACGGAGTCAAATGACAATAGCGGCACTTGTCTTTTGCTCTGGAGAAAATGGACTTTTTGGGAGGTCACAGTGACCTCCGAGAATTGAGGTGAATGTGGTGAAATTACCTGCGAGAATTGTTGAGAAAATTGAACTTTTTGAGAGGTCACAATGACCTCTCATGACCTCCGACTGGGATACCCCAGTTTGCTATCTGCCCCCCTAAAGTGAGTCCTAGCTACGACCATGAATAAAAATGAAACTTTTAAAAATGGTCTTAATATTTCAACCTTTGTTTAGGGTTTTTCCCTCTTCATATTTGGGTAAAAAAAATAATAAAAAAAAGCAGGAGTCGGGAGTCGGAGTCGGAGTCGAAAGTTTTAAAATCCCGGAGTCGGAGTCGGAGTCGACCATTTTTCCTCCGACTCCGCAGCCCTGCTCATTAGAAGGTTTCATTTTCACTTTGTTCTTTATTTCATTTCTGAAAATTAACGGGAACATTGTAGCATAAAGATAAAATAATTAGCTTTAAATTGCTGAAATGATCATTCACACGCAAGATTACAGAGAACAATAATGCTAATACTGAAAATGTTAGTATCTTTCGACTCCTGGTAGCCAGGTTGCTAAACATTTTACAATTGCCCTTTATCATCGTCATAATTTCACTTTTAGTTTCCGCTTACAGGTAAACAATATTTTTTTTTAACTTGAGAGAAAAAAAATAACTCTACTGACTGATGTTTTCTCTGCAGTGTTATATCATGTGCAGTAAAAACATATTTACAGAAATATTTTTTTTTTTAAATTATTGCTTCGTAATTGGAACGCTAAGCTGACACTAGATTGTCTTTGGAAGAATAGTTTATAAAAAATAAAAATCAAGAGTAGGGTTTGGGGCGACTAGCAAAAAGCAGCCGCTTAAAATATTAGTATCTTTCGCCTTTCTGTCGCCAGGCTGCTGTACATTTTGAAACTTTCTCTTAAACATCTTCATTATTTCGTTTTTAATTTCCGCTCAGAGATAAATAATATTTTACTCGAGAGAAAAAATAATTCCAATGTGAGATGTTTTCTCTGCATTGTTACAGCCTGTGCAGTAAAAATGTATTTACAGAAATGTTTATTTATCTATTGCTTCGCAATTGGAGATCTAAGCTTACACTAGATTGACCTAGGAAGAACAGTTTGTTTTGAATAAAAATCAAGAGTAGGGCGTGGGCGACTAGCAAAAAGTGGCCGTTTAAAATGTTGTGCAACTTCCGACTCCCGGTCACCAGGCTGTTATACATTTTGATTTGCCCTTTAACATCGTCATTATTTCGCTTTTAGTTTCCTCTCACTGGCAAACAATATTTTAACTTGAGAGAAAAAAAAAAGACTCTACTGACGGATGTTTTCTCTGCATTGTTATAACATGTGCAGTAAAAACATATTTACAGAAATATATATATATATATATATATATATATATATATATATATATATATTTTATTGTTTCGTAATTGGAGCTTTAAACTGATACTAGATTGCCCCTGGAAGAAAGTTTATTTATCCGTGAAAATAAAACGGAGAATATGTATGTGTGTGTGTGTGTTAATAATTCAATAAAAATCAAGAGAGTAGGGTTTCTTGCGACTAGCAAATAGCGGCCGCTTAAAATATTGGTATCTTTCGACTCCCGGTTGACGGGCAGCGAAACATTTTGCAATTTGCCATTTAATTTCGTCATTATTTCACTAATATTTCAACTTGAAAGAAAAAAATGACTCTACTGACGAATGTTTTCACTGCATTGTTATATCATGTGAAGTAAAAACATATTTACAGAAATATAATTTTTTTTTATTCTTTCGTAATTAGAACTCTAAGCTGACACTAAATTTCCCCTGGAAGAAAAGGTTGTTTGTCCGTATAAATTAAACGACGAATATGCATGTGTGTGTGCGTGTGTCTGTGTATGTTTATAATTCAATAAAAAAAGGCGGGTTTCGGGCAACTAGCAAAAAGAAGCTGCTTAACATATTAGTATCTTTCGCCTCTCACTCGCCGGGCTGCAACACATTTTGCAATTTGCACTATGAAAATGTCTTAATTTCACTTTAAGTTTCAGCTCACATTTAAACAATATTTTAGTTTGAGAAAAAAAAAATAACTCTATTGACAGATGCTTTCCCGCATTATAATATCATGTACAGGAAAAACATATTTACAGAAATATTTCTTTTAAAATTATTTTGCCCTAGATTGTCTCTGGAAGAACAGTTACAGTCGTGAGATACAATAAAAATCACGAGTAGGGGGTCATCACTCAGTATGGAGTTACTAATAGAAAGCCGTCACTAAAAATATTGTTATCTTTCGCCTCCCGCTCACCCGGCTGCTATGCATTTAGAAATGTTTCGCTGTTTGTTTCCAACTACAGGTAAACAATATTTTAACTTAGGGGAAAAATAACTCTATCGACTGGATGTTTTCTCACCACAGTTACATTATTTGTAATAAAAAGATAGTTACAGAAATATTTTTTTTTAATATTTTCGCAATTCGAGCTCAAAGCTGCAGCTAGATTGTCTTTGGAAGATTAGTTTATCGTTCAACGAAAATCAAGAGTAGAGATCATCACTCGCTTTGTTGCAACGATAAAACGGCCTTTTAAAATATTAGTATAATTCGTCTTTCTGTAGCCGGTCTGCTATATATTTGCAATTTGCATATAACATCGTTATTCTTTCACTTTTAGTTTCCGCTCACAGGCAAACAGTATCTTCACTTAAGAGAAAACATGAATCTACCGAGAAATTTTTTCTTCTCATTATCAAGAATTTATCAAACAATGCCTCATTGTTTTAAAGTGTAAAGAGTAAACATAAGATCAAAATTTTACGAATAAAATTTAGTCAAAGGTACAAATTTATTCATGGAGGATGGCGACAATCTTTCTTGGCAATCCTTGTATTTGTCGCCAAATAAATTAAGTTACATGAGAACACTTTTTTTGGTGATATAACAAATTTTTATTATTTCTCAAACTTTAGTTGAAAACAAAACTAGTCATTTTCATTGCATGAAGAGTTTCATAAAACTAAAATAATTATGCTACAAAATTACTTTAAAAGCTTCAAAATGTTTTGTGAACATAAACTTTAAAACTGCGGATTTTGCATAGCACTAAATATATTTCTGTCTCCTCGAATAAAAATGCGCTAGCTTTAGGATCTATAGCGGACATTTACAAACAATTTAAATCGTCACTATTTTAAAATTTGCAATAATAATATACTTCATCACTTTCTTTTGCTTACTTTGAAACTTACATGTTAGTAACATACTTACAAAATAAAAAAAAAACAGAATTAAACTTACACATAATTTAAAACCTTTTGTAATGAAACACATACATTAAACTCGAAAAGGAAATTATATCGTTGCATTCAAAACTGAAGGAAAAAGAGTTGAACTGCTCTTTCTTGACGACGTAATTGCATTGTTTCTCGCAGCGTCAGATAAAACAACAGTTTTCTTTCGGATTACGAAACTAGTTTCTCAGAAGCAGACGAGAATCCTACTGAGACAATGTAATGATTTCAATTATCAAATCAGCTCTTAATCGAATCCAAAATGCAGTAATCTTGTTAACCGTTATGGGACAAGGTTATATGTAGTTCTTTAGTTAATTTCTTTACTTGCACTAATTCAACTAGCTTGGTTCTTCGCTGAAGATAATCGATGGGTTCCAGCGGCGTTCCTTTCATAAATTACAATACGACATATTTGAAAGCAATACAATTAACGTTATTTGATTTTATTCAATGATCGCATAGTTAAGGCTCAATCCAAACCATGACTTTCTGGAATAGAATTCAGAGGAAAGTTCAAAGCAGCTAAGCTGCTCATTCATTTTGAAAGTGGTAGTACTTATAAAAAGATAGAAAGAAAGAAGAAGGAGACGAAGGGAAAAAAACGACAAGCAACCTATTTCGATTTATGGCACAGAAGAAGTTTCAAACAGTGACGTTAAAAAAATAAATGTTTTAATTTTAGTCCTTGTGATCTAATTCAATGATTGTATAGTGTAGCCTTCACCATGGCTACTCTGGAGTAAAACAAAAATAAAAGCTAGGAGCGGTTATTTCATTTTAAGTATTTGTGGGAAAAAGAAAAAATATCGGTAACTCATTTTGAAGCATGACGCAGAAGTTATTTTAGCAATGACGTTTGAAAAATAATTGTTCTAATTTCAAGCATTGGGATTTTACTCAATGATCACAAAGTTAAGCCTTAACTTTGTGTAATGGAGTAAAGAGAAAAGTTCGGAAACAGCTCATTCGTTTTGAAGTTGGAATTATTTTCGATTAAATTTCGATAGGAACTTAATAGGATGCATGTCTCAGAGGAGATTATAAACTCTTACGATTAAATAAGTTTTTTTTTTAAATTTTAGGCACTGGAGAATTAAAAGAAGTTGCAAGTTGCGTTAAAAGATAACTATGCTCCCTTCACGGTAAATACAAACCGCGTGTAAGCAAACAGGCTGACAGAAGGTTTGCCACTATGTTCACTTTTGGGGATTTTTTTCAAGAATAATAGGGTGCATCAGAAGAGTGAAGAACTTATATAACTACCAAAGTCTGGTTTTTCCCGCTAAAACATTGAAATCAAGTACGAGAGATGTTACGAGAAAATGTTACCGAAAGCCGTCTACATCAGGGACGTCATTTCAAGTTTTTCCAGGGGGGGGGGGGGCAAAGGGTCCAAACACAATGTAATTTCACCAGAAAACATCAAAAACCACGCCCACTTATATGTAAATACATTGATTTCTCAAAGCCAGGGGGGGGGGGCAATTGACCCCCCCTGGCCTGGTCTACATCTTTTGAAAGGTTTTCACTTGGCTATCATCCAGTTTCTGGCAAAAATTGATGCAGTAGCGCTGCTCCAGTCCTTTCGTTATTATTATTTTTTTTTGGAGGGAAAAAATAATGACAGCCCTACACACTAATTCAGTCAAACTCTATTTGCAGCGACAAACCCTATGCATAAACGAAAAAAATCACGCATGCGTATAAAAGTTTAAAGTGACCTCATGCAAGCAAGCTTGCTTCATAATCATCTGCTTTTTACACAAACACACACACACACACAAAAGAAAGGTCGGATATTTTTCTGGCAGCCCTTGTACACCAAATTTGGCTTAACTAGCTCTAGATGAACTTTTACTTTTTTTTACAGTAAGTTTTCTAAATGGAAGAAATCATGTAATGGGTAATCAATAAAATAGATCGAAGGATGTTACTCAGAATAAAACCAATTCGTAACAATGAACAGCAGTTGAGGAACATATATAAGTTTTCAGGTAGTGACAAATATTCCACTTTTCTGAAATAGAATTACGTTTATTATTATGAAATATGAAATCGGGAGATAAGTAATACGAAGGAAACTGGCTAATGACTAATCAATATAATAGAAAGCAGAATGGTACTCGAAATAAAATAAATTTATAACTTCAAGCTGCAGTTGAGGAAAATATAACGCAGTTTTCAGTTCGAGAAAAATATTCCACTTTGGCGAAATGGTACTACGTTATTATTATGAAGTATGGAATGGAGAACGGAAGGTAAGTAATAATACACGAAGCAAACATCATTAATCGCAAGAAAGAGCAACAGTTGCCCGTCCAAAGTATCTGATGCACGCTAGAGACCTTCCCTTTTTTCATTTGCTTTGGGTGGTTTCTTTCTCTTCACGCGTAATCCTATTTAATTAAATGTACCCAGGAAACTATCATAAGATGGATCAGTGCCAGAAAAAGAATACAAGACAGAAAAGAACACTCTAATCAAAACAAATATCCCTCTTAAGAAGAGTGGCGAATAGAACGACCCCGGAGAGCATAATGGAACAAAAGAAGGACCGAAAATAACGGAGAGAACACCTAGCATTGACGTTCCCTATATCTGATAGGTAAGATTAATGGCAGTGTTGCTTTCTTGGGCGGGGAACACCTGTTGAGTATTTTCATAAAAATGCAACTTATCGATTTCTTGCGCCAAATATTAAGGATTGAAGCTGTGTTCGTGCGGGCTTTTTTCTCCTGCGTCATTGTTTTTCTTTCTTTTTCCCTCTTTTTCACGTGGGCTTGATGCGATGAAGCTTTGACATATTGCGGATGCTCAAATTTATGTGGTTGCATAGAAATTGCTGAAAATAAAGTTTGGAAAAACGTCTTTAAATGGCGTGCGCGATCACTAGTAATAGCGACTTGTCAGAAAGCGGATATAAAACACTTACTGTTGCTTCTTGATGTGAAAAATGGCTGTTCGCTCTGGGCTAGGAGTCAACATAAATGCACTTCATCATTGAATCGTTAATTTTGTGTCAGAATAAATGTTTAGCATCATTACGAAAAGGTTTTCTGAGTTTCTGTTTTTTGAAGTGAAACTTTTTATCGCGAAGAGTTTGAAATTCTGATCTGCAGCCTTTTTGTGAGACGGAAGTGACGCGGTTTTTTTAATTGTTTCTAGAAACAATGTAAAACAATAGTAATTATAAAGCAAAAATACATTCGATTTTTGATTGTTGCCAAAAAACAATGAAAAATTATGGTACCGTAAAATAGTGTGTATAGGAACAGCGGGGTCAATCGGAACAAAACTTCCCGACCGTACAAAAAAATTCTTCATAAATATACTATTGCGTATTTTTCGCCATGATTTTTTTAGAAAGGTGAGATCGTAGGAAGTAGGAAAAAATTACTTTTGTCAATCTGGCTAAGCTACTGGCTTCTAAGGAGGCCTGCTCATGGAATGCTAGAAAACATCACGTTTTTATAGACTGCTAAACTTCATATGCAAGAACAAACCTTCTTATATTTTAAACCTAAGAGTGGTATGTTCAATTATACATGTATCTGAACAACAGAATACCACATTAGAATTTACATTTTTTATAAATTGTGTCATAAAAATGTAGAATTCTGAAAAATGCAATAGGAAAAAAAATTGCGGGTGAATTGGAACACTTTGTTCTGTTGTTCCAATTCAAACTGATTTAAAGGAAGCTGTTTAAAAAATCAAGATTCTAACCCCAATTCTTCTAATCAAGACAAGGACAAGGGTTTATTACTGTTTATCCCTTCTCGTGAGCAACTAGATCTTAGAATGACAAAAAGTTGTAGACAATGATGAATAAGCGAAAAAATCTTTTAGGACAATCCCCGAAACCCAGAAATTTTAAGAAACTAAAGAAAAGGCAGAGTTCATCCCAGAAGATGTTACGAAAAAAGTTACGTCAAGTCACAATTGTTAGTTTTAAGAACAAGTACACATTTGTGGACGACATGAGTGACTTCCATTCATATTAAATCTGTGCATTTCAATTCAAAAGCATTTCTTAAAATCACTTTTCATTTTTCATGTGTTCAAATTTATTTTGAATTTTGAAAAATTATAAACGTTTACTGGTATTGAAATTATACTTTTATTTGACAGTAATTATCTGTTCTTATTCTCCCCCATCAATATTACTCATGTTTGTGAAACCTATTACAGGTTAAATGGAAAAAAATAAAAATTTTAACGTGTGTTCCGATTGACCCCTATCAGCGGGGTGATTCGGAACATCCCTAAATTTCTATATATATATAAATAATAACTGTTCAAAATGTTTTATTTTTGCTTGGAATATCAAAATCAAAGCAAGACGGAAGTTTTTATCCAAAAAATCAAAATAAAAAAAAATCTTTTAACTGTTTTTTTTTACAATCAGAGCTGAAAAGTGTTCCGATTCACCCTATTTTACGGTACCTACAAAGTTGGTTTTGTTAATAAATTTAACAAATGAATTTTAAGGATGAACTTAAGCGAGCGTTACTTAGGAGGAAGCTATACCGATAATAGAAAACTTTACGAAAGTCCAGCTTTCTCACGACTTTCTAGTAGTAGTGCAGTAATATTTTTAGTGCAGAAAATTTACTTTAAGCCTCACAGACTTTCTATTAGCACCGCAGTTTTTTTACTGTGTGTATCATAACATGATACTGTCTAAAAAGTTTCCTGCATTTTAAAATAATGAACTGTGATTCTCCTGTTAAGAGGACTTTGATTTAACGTCTCGTTTCAAGAACCACCAGCTTGTGTTAAACTGGTTGTGTATTATAAGTTCTATAATACAGTGGATGTTTTCTGGTCCAATCAGAGCTGTAAATTGAAAAAGAAAGTTTTACGGAATTTTTTTTTCCCATTTGTTGTAAAAAAAATATTTGAAGAAAAAGTCTATCATCTTTATTGAAGCAGACAACAAGAAGTATTAGGAATTATTTTCAACTAAAATTGTGTGTCTAAGCAAATTAGATTTTAAGATAACGCTCTTCAAAAAACGTTCTGATCTGCTCATAAAATCTTAATTAAGATAATTATTAATTATTGTTACCTAGGAACCAAAACTTGGAGTTCAGGTGGTTTGCTATGGAACTTTTCAAAAATGAGAAATGATAAAAACGAAATTCTAGACGATTTTCAATGAAGTTTGGGGGAATGCTGGTTCGCACCTTAAGAAAAATGTCCAGATTAAAGTCTCCGATGATGTTAGAGAAAAGTGTTGGGTTCGGGCCTTCCCCAGGAAACTTTTCAGTATGGAAGTTCTAAAAGCGCAACTGTAAACTATCTTTTTGATAATAATGTTAAGAAAAGAAATGCGGTTTAATACGTTCTTCGGAAAAATTTTCGAAATAAAAGCCTTGGAAACTCAAATGTAGGCTACCTTTGAAGACGTGCGGGAAAGGGATGTGGTTTGGAACCATCCTCGAAACATTATTTTTTTATATTTTCTGAAACTTAAGCCCTAAAATGCAATTTTATTCTTTTTGGTGACTCTGAAGAAAGGAATGGCGTACTCACACTTCCTCTCCCTCTTTAAATTCTTGAAATTGAAGTCTTATAAAATTTAATTGTAAGCCATCTTTGCTGATAAGGGGATGGATGAGATTCACGAACTCTCCTACAGAACTTTTCGAAAACAGAAGTGCTAAAATATAATTGCAGGCCATTTCTGATATCATAAGGATGCGGTTCGGGACTTTCTTCGTGAACTTTTTTTTTTTTTTGAAACTGAAGTCTTGAAAACGAAATTGCCTCCTTTGATGACATTTAGGAGAGAAATGTGGTTCGACTCTCCCGAAATTGTCGCAATTTTTACTCCCCAAAATTGTTTACATAAGGGCCAATCCATGAGAAATAGGACATAGACATCAAAATATGAAATTCACTTAATAATAACATGTTATATGTTATTTTATTCACAAGAAAGCATAGTTTCCTAATTCAAAGTGTAAAATATCCTAGTTTTTACTGTAAATATGGTTTCAAAGTCCTAAAGTTACGGTTTTTCTAACCCATTTTTTCAGTGAAAAATTATCAAGTTTCCAGCCTAGACCCTAACCACACCGGGTTCAATTTGGAAGATAACGAATTATAGGTCTTTAGCAAGTACCCCCTTTGACCTTTTCCAGCAATCAATTTCTTTGTAGGTTGTATTAGTTTTTAATTACAGGCAGGCAAAATTATCTAGAATCTTTGTAACGACCGTAACCGAAAACAAGTATTTGTTGTTCTGTAACAATAACTATTTGAGGTAGAAGTTTGCCATTTAGGTTTTATAGTGTATTCATTTATTCTGAAAACATGCACTAATAATTTATTTAAAAAACCTTTTCGTTTTTGTACTATGTTGGTTACGGGTGTTATATGTTATAGGTCTAAATTCACAGTTCACGTCGGATCTTTGCCAAATTTGGTACATAAGTCCACTGATGCATCTGAAAGTTACTTTGGGGGTATTCGTCTCTTATAGAGTGGAAAAGCTCCTATAAAGAAGCTTTCCTACTATAAATACCGTTTACGTTAGTTCTTAGACAAATTTGACTCAGGAGTCATTCGATGTTCACCAGGAAACCATCCAAATGTGAAATAGTGAAAAAAAAATAAGTTATTTGCATTTGAAACATTGTAGTAAAACATTTTGCTTGATTTATAAATTATTTGCCCTCACCTCCTCGTTTTCGAATTAAAAAGTCCTAAAGTCTGCTGAAATTTTAATAAAGTCAGCAAATTTAGTGAGTTCAGGTAATGATGGGAGACATCTTTCGCATGCTTTGCAGATAGATGTCCTATCACATGCAGATGGTGAAATAGTCGGCCTTCTATTTCCACAGAAGCCTTTAAATTTGGAGCTTCACTTAAATTTAATCCTTTAAAATCTTATATCTCGATAAGAGGCGGACGAAGGCAAATGATTTATGCAGAAAAAAATTTTAATGTGTGAGTATTTTTAAAAATGTTTAATGAAAACGAAAACTTGAATTTAAAAGTTTTAAGAAACCC
>JAXGGA010007212.1:0-64276 GCA_038373865.1 Uloborus plumipes | reverse complement strand
AGGAATTCAAGTGAAACACGGACGATCGCAACTCACCAATGCAATCGCAAATTCCCAAATTTGGATACGTTGCAATCGCTACGAGATGCGATTCTAATGTAATTCGACTTTCAGTAGCGATTGCAATTTGCGATCGCCTCGAAGCGATTGCAATGGTGTTTCAATTGAATTCGGCCCTTTGGATCCAATTCCTTAACTTTTACTTTCAAATTTTCATTGTTGCGGAGTAGGGTTACCAGAAAAAAGTTTTGGCATATTGCTAAGCTTTGCCAAATCCACGTGCCGCTAATAATTGCTCACAGTGAAAAATTACCAAAACGCGATTACTGGCCAGAAAAGACAACCACTCAAACACACAAACACCCGCTGGATCCAAAGTGGTGAAACTTAATCTTGATGCGCCGGCTCGTATATATAGGGGCCTTAATATTGAAAATTTTGAACCAAGGCTTCTCTGGAGTAAGTATGGAATTTATTGCCTTCTAAGGATTTTTATATTTATCTGAGCCAACAATCGCTAACGGGTGAAATAAAAAAAAAAAATGATTTTGGCAATAGTTAGAGAATAGAAAGTGTTTATAGTCAAAAAATTTTCTAAATTAGGTACATAAGATGTTTTCACCTCACCAATGTTGTCACGAGGATAGATCTAATAATGGGACTTATTTTACGAGCAATATTTGGAAATGGTTAATTTCAGTACGATTGATACTGTAAATATATATTTATTTTAATATACCAAGCTTATAACATTTCCTATTTACTCAAACATTATTTGTAGCTTGCATTATTTTTTTATAGTTTATCCATAACCTAGCCATTGTTTACAGAAGTAGCCATTATGTTTATAGATATGCACTTTAGTGTTGGGAAATTTATGAATGAGTTTCACTAAACCACCCTACACCCACAGAAACCCGGGCAGGGCCGGGTACCCGGCTAGTATCTATATCTATAAATCTATATCTATAAAAATGAGTGTATGTATATATATATACTTGTTCTCTATACAAATCCACAGTTTGCGTCAGATTTTTATCAAACTTGACACAGAGGTTCCTTGATGCCCTAGAATTCTCATAGGCGGGGTCTTGAAATTTTAAAAAATCTAAAAAGCTCAAATTTAAATTTTTTGTCAAAAAATGACCCTTTTATAGGAATCTAGCCTATTTATATTGTAATCGAGATAGGCCTTTTAGTATTCAAATTGATGAAATTTAAGATTTTTAAATATTAGTATTTTCCAACAATGATTACGATTAAAGTAATGAATTTTCAATTTAAGGCTCACCTATTTCCTTTTAGCATTGAAATAAGTAAAAAACAATCATAATTCATGTGGACTTTATAAAAAGAACCACGGATTTGAATTTCAAATTTGCAATGCGACAACAGTTGCGTCTGTAATGGAGATAAGCCTTCAGAACGAGAAACAGATTTATTTCAGACAGATTTATTAGATTGAGTTATAATAATTTTTACTTTGTGGGTGGGAACAGTTAATAGAGAAAAGTTAATATTTTGAATTTGGCGGGTGAATTTGATGCAATTTTTTCACTTCCATGTGCATATATTTCATGCCAGTGGACGCGGCAAAGCACAGACAACATTTCTCTTTAATTTTCACCTTTTGATAAGACTATTTTTCTGTAAACGTTTAACTTTCTGTAATATTTTAGTTTTTTTCAAAGTTTTTACCTAAGAGACTGATTGATGCAAATTATTTTATACCCATATGAATAGAACTCTTTCAAACTTATTTTCCCTGAATGCTATGTTGTATTAATAAGCACCCGGGCAACGCCGGGTATTAAGCTAGTATTATATAAATCTGAAAATTGCTAAAGAAAAGAAATTTTTACAATTGCAAGGGAAAAACGGTATGCGGAAAAATGGATTGCTTGTATTTTTTAATTAGTCAATCAAGTACAGATAGTAAAGAAATTCTAAAAAAAACGAAAGTCTGAAATACGATTTAGGTTGACCTACACGCGTCGAGTTTTCTTAAAGGTTATATACACTGCTCGACATTGAAAATGCAACACCAAGAAGGAGTGGTCAGAAATTCATGCAAATTTTACCGTAGACGCACGTCACTGAGTTATGCAAATGATATGAAATGCGCTGCTCTCCGACGCACGTGAAGTAAGATATAAGAGAATGAAGTTGAAAAGTGGGCTATGTTCATGTTGGTTTTTCTGCCAGACTAATTATCGGAGAAATTTGGTTTTTGTCTCGAAGGATACGTGTGATAGGAGGAAATGCCACGCCGTCCTCAACGAAGACACTTCCAGCATATAGACGACTTTACAAGGGGTATGGTGATCGGACTGAGAAGGGGAGGTTGGTCCATACGTCAAATTGCAGCTGATACCCACATGGATGCAAGCACTGTGCATCGGCTGTGTCGGAGATGGTTGGAAAGAGGAAATGTAGCCACATTGAGGGGTGCAGGTGCAGCCAGAGTGACGTCAGACCACTTGGATCGACGGATTCACCGACAAGCTGTGGCGGACCCGCAAGTCACGTGTACATCGATTCTGCAGCACGTGCAAGGTACCCTAGATGTTCCTGTGTCGACCAGAACCATTTCCCGTCGACTGGTTGCACGTGGCCTGCAATCACGGCGCCCGCTAAGAAGACTGCCATTGACCTCACAGCACAGACTCCAACGTTTGGAATGGTGCCGGACCAGAGCGACGTGGATGCCAGAATGGCAAACCGTAGTGTTCTCAGATGAATCCCGCTTCTGTTTGTCCAGCGATAGTCATCGCATACGTATGTGGCGTGGACGTGGAGAAAGATCGAATCCGGCAGTAACTGTGGAACGCTCCACTGCGCGACAACGTGGCATAATGGTTTGGGGCGCTATTGCATACAATTCCGTATCACCTCTAGTTCGTATTCGGGGCACTATGACGGCCCAACAATATGTAGATAATGTACTGCGGCCGGTGGCAATCCCCTACCTTCAGGGTCTGCCAAATGCAATTTTTCAACAGGATAACGCCCGGCCTCACAGTGCTCGAATCAGCCAACATGCTCTACGAGGTGTACAGATGCTTTCCTGGCCACCATACTCTCCTGACTTGTCACCAATCGAACATGTGTGGGACGTGATTGGACGCCGTTTGCAGAACCTGCCACTGCCTCGTTCAGAGGACGAACTGTGGCAAATGGTTGAAAGGGAATGGAGTGCCATCCCTCAGGACACCATCCGCAGGCTTATTGACTCCATGCCTAGACGTGTTTCTTCGTGCATCGCTGTCCGCTGTGGTCCTACTTCTTACTGAGCCGACGCCGTCCTCGCTCTAAATTTTGCTTATTTATTTTGAAATAAATATCACTTATTGTTCCATGCTGTCTCTGTCTTCTTACCAAATTTCATCAATTTCTGACCACTCCTTCTTGGTGTTGCATTTTCAATGTCGAGCAGTGTATAAAAATAGCTAAAAATGTTATGAAAAACGATGGCTTAGGTCTAAGAAAAATTGGTCCAATCGCAGTATTGTCGCAATTTGAACTTTCAATAGTTAAGTAATTCTGCAGATTTTTAAAAATTAGTAGATTTATAAATTTCCCGTAAATTAACGATTATTCAGCCGAATAAACATTCGGCTGAAAACTCGATATTTTGCAAGGGCGGATACAAGGGCGATAGGAGCAATCGCCCTACCCTTAAGGGACTCTTCTCCAGCAGTTTTTAGATTTTGAAGTTCAAACAAGAAGTTCTGTCAAGAACTAAACGAGCCTACTTTCCCGTACATCGACATCGGCATTCTAGCATCTGATCATTATTCTCTTGATTATCTGAGACTGAAAATTATGTCAAACATACCTTTTTAGCACTTAGAGCTGATTTCGAAAAGCAAAATATACCCCTCTTATCAGATGAAATAGACACGTAAAAAGTAATTAACGAATAAATAAAGTTTTGTCGCACCTTTTAAAAAGTAACTGTTACAGTTCCTCCGTAGAAAAAATACTCCATCGTTTTCAAAAAAAAAAAAAAAAAAAATAATAATAATAATAATAAAACAAATAAATAAATAAATAAAGTACAAAGAGCATCAAAACCAGTGGTTGGAAAAACTACATATTTTTCGTAGCGAACTACAACTACAACTACTTTCTTATAAATGTAGTTAACTACAGCTACAACTACTTTTTTTAAAATGTAGCGAGCTACACTACTTTTGAAATGTAGTTGCTACTTCGCTACTTTTTAAAAAATAAATAAATAACAAGAATACACCGTTTGAAGATCGACCGAAAAAATTCGAAAAGTGGTTTAGAATGAAAAATTACCTCATTCGAATATGGAATAGAAATACAGATTGTCTTTGAATTTATTTGTTACTTTTCCTTTTTGTTCCTTTTTTTTTTTTTTTTTTGCTAAAATTTGTCCTTTTTTAGACATTTTTACAATTTTAACGAATATTCGCCACAAGAAAAACAATGTTTTTTTCCATCGTTCTCTTTTTTTTTAAATTTTTTTAATTTATTTATTTATTTATTTAAATTTAAAAGTAGTTTTCAGAAATCGCTACAAACTACTATTTTTTTGTATCGCGCTACTCACTTTGCTACTTTTTTTAAAAAGTAGTGTGCTACACTACAAACTACTAAAAAATGTAGCTACTACAGTAGTTTCGCTACTTGTAGCGCGCTACTTCCGACCACTGATCAAAACACATTTTATCAAAGAAAAAAAAAAAAGAAAAAAAACCTCGTCCGTTAATAAAATGTCTCGAATTTCACTTTTAATACGTTGCCAGTTGTTAAATATAAATAAAGAATAAAATGTTCTCGTGAATGAAAATTTTTGTTACAAAAAAAATCGTCTGCAGAAAAAAAATAATAATAATAAATAAAATAAAACAAACGAATAAATAAATAAAAAATCGTCTGCACGTTCAGTCATTTTTTTCTGAGCATTTCCGCCATGTTCGCGGAGTCGGAGTCGGAATCAGAGTCCTCACAGAAGATTACTCAGAAAAGTACTATACAAACATTATTTATCAAAACCATTTTCTTACAAAGTTAGTTTGAAGGAAATCCGACTTTAAGTTCAGGATCAACATTCAACTTAAATTCCCCGTAGACACTAATGTTAATTTTTTTTTCTGAACGGTTCAATATTGAACGAAAAATGGTTCAAATCAAAAAGCGAAATATGGGAATGTATGGGAAAGCCTCTCCGAGATCTTTCAAACAAAAAAAAAAGTTTATTCCATTCGGACGGTTCACTCAAAAGTTATTAGGTGGGGAAAGGTTGCTTGAACGGTTCAATATTGAACGAAAAAATGCTCAAATGGAAAATTTAAATACGGTAATGAAGTATCCTTGCTGAGATCCTTCGAACAAAAAAAAAAGTTTATTTAAATCGGACTGTTCACTCAAAAGTTATTAGGGGTGACAGCTTGATTGAGTGGTTCAATGTTGAACGAAAAATTGTTCAAATCGGAAATGTAGATACGGGAATGAAGTATCCTTGATAAGATATTTCGAACAAAAAAAAGTTTGTTCAAATCGGATTGTTCACTCAAAAGTTAGCATCGCGGGACAGGTTTTTTGAAAGGTTCAAAGTTGAACCAAAAATTGTTCAAATCGAAAAATCAAATATGGGAATGAGCTGTACTCGCCGAGATCTTTCGAACAAAAAAAAGTTTATTCCATTCGGACGGTTCACTCAAAAGTTATTAGGCGGGGAAAGGTTGCTTGAACGGTTCAATGTTGAACCAAAAATGTTCATATTGAAAATTTAAATACGGTAATAAAGTATCCTTGCCGAGATGCTTCGAACAAAAAAAAGTTTGTTTAAATCGGACAATTCATTCAAAAGTTATTAGGGGTGACAGCTTGTTTGAACGGTTCAATGTTGAACGAAATATTGTTCAAATCGAAAATGTAGATACGGGAATGAAGTATCCTTGAAAAGATCTTTCCAACAAAAAAAAGTTTGTCCAAATCGGAATGTTCATTCAAAAGTTATTAGGGGGGGGGGGGGGGACAGACAGACCGACACACAAATTCCCCATCTCAATACCCTACTTTCAAATTTTTAATTTTTCGATATTCATTTTACCTTTTTATTTTTTTTAACTTGGCGATATTTTTTGGACTTGGCGGTATTTTTTATAACTTGGCGATATTTTTTAGACTTGGCGTTATCTTTTAGATGCATTAAGCTACTTTTAATACTTTTTTCGTCTTTCTTCTATTTTTAACGGGAAAGTAGGCTAAAAAGGCAATTTTAGTTGATCTTTAATGATATCAAGGGAAATGGTGCGGGGATTCGGGGCTCTGATCTGGACATTTTTCGAAATAGAACAACTAAACATTTGTAATCAACATGTGTTATACAAATACAAAAGATGACGACCAGCTACAGGCTCTAGGCCCAACTAGGCTGGTCCTAGTCAAATTACAATCCCCAATAAATATCCAAGGCCCTCTTAAAGCTATCAACTCCCTTACTCATAGCAAGCTCCTCCGGTGAGCTGTTCCAGGTACTCACAACCCTACTGAAATAGTAATTTTTCCCTCACCTCTAGGTTAGCCTGAGACTTAAATAGCTTAAAACAGTGTCCCCTTGTCCTGCTTTCTAACCATAAATTTAGCCCATCAACATCATTCATTTTGATAAATTTAAACAACTGGATCATGTCCCCCTCTACTCTCCTTTGCTCAAGACTGTACATCTTAAGCATTCTAAGCCTGGAACCATAATCTAAATCTGTAAGCCCATTTACTATCCTTGAAGCCCGCCTTTGAACCCTTTGCAGTAAAATAATATGTTTCTTAAGATGTGGAGACCAAAACTGAATAGCATACTCCAAATGCAGTCTCACCAAACTTCTATACAGGGACAGAAGAACCTTTTTAGATTTGTTTGAAATAGATTTATTGATAAACCCCAGCATCCTGTTGGCTTTTGGTGTTAACAAGGACACATGGAAAAAAAGTGGGTAAGTAAGAAAAAAAAATCAAGTTTGTTAAATCAAGGTAGGCTTTTTACAACTGTTGGGAGCCTGAAACAATGGTTTAAAAAATTTTAAACCTTCCGAATTTTTTTTGGCAACCACTTTTCAGTAGTTGCGGAAGCGACTTTTCATGAAAAGAGTACTTTACGAAAATGCTTAGAACTTTTTTATTCTCTATCTCTTCTCTACTAATAATAAAGCTGAAGGTGGGTCTGTCTTTCCTTCTTTCTGTCTGTCTGTCTGTTACGCGCGTAGCGTCAAAACCATTCGGTCGATTTTCATGCCACTTGGCACAAAATTAGTTTGTAGCATGTAGTTTTGCACCTCGAAGCGATTTTTCGAAAATTCCATTTCGTTCTTTTTCCATTCGAATTCTTAGCGGAAATTCGATAAAATAGGGAAGAAATATTTCATACACATTTTCAAGTCTTATGTCATTCGAAAGCTTGAAATTTTCTGCACAAAATGAAGTTTTTTCGAAGTTTCTACGATCATCAGGAGACCTGTAACAATTGTTTTTAGAATCCCGGAATTCAAGGCTTACCTTCAGTAAAGCAAGCCAAACGATTTTTAAATGGTTGGGCTCGGGAATAAAATTTGTTTGAAAATACAGATGAAATAAATTATTTTATCAACGGAAATCAACTTTTCATGTTGTTACCATGGTTACGTGTTCATACCTATTTTTGTTTCGTTCTTTTTCCAGCGTTGCCAGACGTAGTATTTTTGATACTACGGTAGTATTTTTTCGGCCCAAATAAGGAGCGTAGTATTTTTCTGGCAACCCTGTTTCCAATATACTTTAATGACTTAATTAAAAGATTTGACAGATTTTTTTTTTTTTTTTTCATTTTCATAGATGTCGCATTTCAGCAATATTGATTTTGGCAACGTTTGGAAACAGTAGTATTTTGTAGTATATTTTTTTTAGAGGAGGCGTAGTATTTTACTGTTTCAATTCTCTGGCAATCCTGTCTTTTTCCCGGTGAAACTGTGCTTTGGGACAATGCTTGACGCGTTTTCAAAAAGTCACCAACTGGCGTGTTTTTGAGTGTCTCGCGGAGTTGAAAGCTCCGAGAGAAACTACGCAGAATAGTCAGGGTTACCACGCTTGGCGCGCCTATCGCCCATTTAGCGAGAAAAGGGTACCTAATGCACAGATTAACCAAATATCGTTTCAATTGCGATGTTGCATCGTTCTTTTTAAAGTGTTTCATTTCGGAAAATGTAATGTTTTGTTTTTAAAACTAGAAAAAAAAAAACTTTCTTCTTCTTTTAAACTTTGGTAAGATTCATTTTTGTTGGTTTCTGTGAGCAACAAAATTGTTCTTATTTTCCCTTTTGGCTTATTTTTGTGCATCTCTCCTTGGGGTTGCATTCGAATGTCCCCAAGGGGGTGTTTTACCCCTTTTATGGGGTAAATCAGTGTTTTCAATGCAGACAAAAGTGATATGAATTGGTGCGACCACTTGGCGATATATCGCCAAGCTTTTGGTTGCCAAGTGTTTGACGCCAATTTGGCGAAAAAAAATATTTTTTTTGGTTCAATTTGGCGCTATTGGCGATATTTTGCGAAAAATCCACTGAATGATGTTAAAATCGCCGATATTTAGGAGATTAATCATTGTAAAACATTTTTTTGCATTGTTTCGTAGCAAACTAGGGATACAAATGTTTGAATTGTTATCTTGCTCACTCCAAGCACTATTTTAGCACTTAAGGCATCTAAAGCAATTTACACGAAAAATTAAGTAGTGTGGGGTCCACATCAGATTTTTATATCATACTTTGAAGGAATTATAGTTGAATTATAACTGAAATAGAGCATTTTTTCTGCTATATCAATTATTTTGCAAATGAACTTTTAATTTTATACCACGGGCAAAGCCGTGTGGGTACCGCTAGTTATGAATATATATCAAAACTAGCTGTCGCGGCCGTCACGAAACTTTCTTCTATATCTATCTTATGAATTCCAGTTACAAAATAAAATACGTACTCGTCCGAATAATTGGAAACAGCTCCAATTTCCCAATTATCGTAATAACCCTGCAAATGCAGAATCAATGAGCGAAATTGGAAATCATTACAAAAGCCTTGTTTAGATTAATTGCAAACATTTTATTTGTTAGTAAAAAGAAATTGGCAACAGTTAAAAATTTCAAATCATTGAAAGTTTTCAGCTGTTTTGATAATTAAATAGCGTGAAAGCGATTTTTTAATGAATTAATTTTTCGCACTGTTGACTAAGCGCAAAAATCACCCCACCCTCCCCCAGGGGCGATTGGCGCCAAAATTTAATCGATGCTTGCTTCCATATTGGGTTAGTGTTATTCCAAATTTCATTCAAATCGCAGCAATATTTCTCGAGATACAGTAGGTGCAATGACAAAATAAGCACTTTTGATTGCTCCACCCCCCTTTGAGATATTGACACACAAATTAAATCAGCACTTGTACTTAATAGGGTCTACCTATGGACCAATTTTCGTTTGATTCCGCCTGTTACTTCCTGAGATATAGCAATCACCCCCGCGCAGAACACGTGCGATTGCTCCACCCCCCTTGGAGGAATTCGCTAAACAAAGTCAGGTGCACCAGTTCTAATGGTGGTACATATGTGCAAAAATTTTTGTTCGATTTCATGCAGTAGTTTTTGCTCTAGCGCGGCCACAAAAACTGGTCACACACATACAGACTCACACACAGACAGACATTTTCCAAAAATGGTCGAAATGGACTCAGCGCACCTCAAAACGTGCAAATCCGTCAAAATTCGACATTCGAAAATTTTCACGAAACCAATACTTTCTTCTATATATTAGATATAGAAGAAAGTAATGATTTAAAAACCAGTTGATTGAATAGAAAATGGCCTAAATTTCTATAATGGTTATTTTTTTGATAATTATTAACAAATTTGTGTAAAATTGGTTTAAAAATAAGATTATCTGTGTGAAATTTTACATTTTTAGCATAAGAATATTAGTAGAAGGAATAAGACTCACCTTTACTTTTTTTTTACCTTAAATAAATATCTCACAGGACTATTCCTAGGAGCAGTATGAAACATTTCAAGAAAGTCATTTTTTTAATATAATTTGTCAAACTTGGTATCTTGGAGAAAAAATGCTAAGTTTAACCCATTAAGCCCAAGTTTTCTTTAACAATGTTTTTCAATTTTTATCTGCTTAAAACTCTTAGTTTTAAATACATTTTAGGCGTCGAATAGATCACCGCTGCCATATTTATTAAGTTATTCAATGTTCTGTTTATGGAACACTGGGCATATATATGAGCAAATGAGCATGATTATGCAAAACTGATATAATCATTTTTACAAAATAACATTACGGAAGACTTCTGTGATCTATTTTAAGCAAATCATTTTAAAATAGTTTTTTTTAATAAAAATAAGTTCGCAAAAAACACCATCTTTCTGCGACTACCCATGCTGTATCGTTGTTTGACTCATTTACCTAAAAATAACTGTCAATAAATGAACTCTAATGTCCAGCTAGTGGCTTTATATGGTTTTTTCAAGAAAAGGGAATATTCTACTTGTGAAAAACAGCTTTAGTAAAAGGATATACGTATTACAGGTCTTTGTCTGCAGTAACTAACAAGCGTCCCGTTTTTAGGCTACTGGGCATAAAGATGATATATATGAAAAGGGACTGAATGAAAATCTATCAAAATTTAACTGGATAACCTTCTTTTATTGTAGTAAATATGTAGCAAAAAATTTGGGTGATCTCTTAGTCGATTTGGAAATATGGAGACTCGAAGTTGTCTAAAAAATCTTATTTATTTTCACTTCAAGAAATCATCATAATGCAAAATTTATTCTTGTCATAATATTAGATGCGTTTTTTGTGGTATAAACTAACCCTTTTACAAAATATATAATATTTAAATTTACTTTCCATTTACAGAAAGAAATAATTCAGATATTTCATCGTAAAATTTGCAAGTATCGACTGCGAAATACATAAGAACAAATTTCTAAACAAATTCCTGTATTCTGATATGGGGACACTCGCGCATTTTGAAATAGCATCATCTATTTAGACTCAAAATGCCGTAAAATTCTTGTATGTCGTACTACTGTTACAATGTTGAATTTTTTTAACTTCTTTAGTCCGGCAGAACTCTGAATAGACCCAAGTCGTGATTTCGAAACCGAAAAAGTGTATTATAAGCATATATTATATTAAGCATATTTTTTCCTGGACATGTGAATCAATGCAGAGAGAAAATCAAGGAATCGGATGAAAAAACTTATTTTTTGGTTGCTGCAAGGGCCAATAAAAATACTTCTTTTATTTGTGTTACTCATTAAAAGCAAGATTTTCCAATGGAAAACTGAGTTTTCACGGTCTTCATAAGATTTCCTGAGCAAGAACAGCTATAGTTTTAATCTAATCTACAACATTTCATTTATTTTTAAAAGTTCAAAGAGTTAAAACCCCCCTACAACACCAAAAAATTGCTAAAAATCCGAATTTAAGCTCTCAGTGGTTCCCAACCTGGAGGCGGTCGCCCCAAGGGGGCGATTTGGCACCTGAAAGGGGCGGTAAATTTTTGACGGGTGATATGGGGGCGATGGGTATTTAGAAGAGCAGTAGCAACAAAAGTGTAGTGAAAATCAAACTTGTAAATGTACGAAACCGGTTGTTCATTCGGACAATTCATCATAAGTTAAGAAAGAAACAAATTAAAGTTTAAGAGCTTCCTCCTTGCACCTTAGGAAGTATTTTGTCATTCACTGTCAATTTTATGAGGTTTCAGATTTTTAATTAATTTTCCTCCAAATTTTAAGTTTCAATGATTTTAATTCCGCTAGATTCCAGTGTAGAAAAGAAATTAATTTATTAAAAAATGTACTTCTGTTTTTTGAAAAGTACGTCAATGATCTTAATTAAATGTTACCCTTCAAATGCTTATCAGTTCGCTTTATAAAGGAAAAAAAAATTAAAGGTATTTATTTATTTTTGAAATTTTTAGTTTAAAAGTGATTGGTTATAATTGATTTATTGGACTTTTGAATTGGATTTTTGAAATTTTTAGTTTAAAAGTGATTGATTGTAATTGATTTATTGCGTACATTTTACTTCAAATTAAAGTTAGGTACTTATATTTTTAATAACATCGATGTTGAATTGCACCAATTTTATGGTTTTTTTCGTGGAAGAAGGGGGGGGGGCAATAGGTGTCAGTCAGCTACTTGGAGGGGGCGATGAGCTCAAAAATGTTGGGAAACACTGCTCTAGATCGTACCATTTTCCGCGAGAATACGTCAGTACAACTGCGGGAAATGGCGGACGTACTCTAACGGAAAAGGTAGGATCTAGAGCAGCGTTTCTTAAACTTTTTTACAAGTGGAACCCTTTTTGCTGTCCACTTTTTTGGCGAAACCATTGTTTTTATTTCTCTCCCCCCCCCCCCACATACACATTTTTATTTTTTCATTTCAAAATTATAGCGTATCCTTACCTCATATCTCCAATCAGAAATCTTTAATATCTCACTAGAAATTTCAATGTGTCTTGTAGTTTACGATATTATGAAGACTTTTTTTTTTCTGCTTGATCAAACCAGTGTTTCTCAGGAATAAAACAAAAACCGTATGACTCGTCACCTGCATTTTATTGGCCCTGCAGCAGCCAAAAGTTGTGTTTTATCATTTGAGTCCTCAGTGTTCACTCTGCATTTATTCAGGGAAAAATATAACCACACTTTTCGGTTTCGAGATCACGACTTGGGTCCATTCAGAATTCTGCCGGACTAAAGGGGTTAAAAAATTCTAAATTGTAGCAGTAGTACGACATACAAGAATTTGAGTCTAAATAGAAAATGCTTTCTCGAATTGCGCGAGTGTCTTCATATCAGAACACACGAATTTGCAATACACAGCCAACTCGGTTATTTTGATGCATGGACTGCAGTTTCGGGCTTATTAACCAATTATCAGCATGGAATACGAAAGTAAACGAGATGAAGGCAAAAATCCTCTTATACAGCAAAGAGAGCCGAAAAAAACTGGTAGCTAATGTGAAATTAGAATATCAGCGAGCGACCACACATGGGAACGGTACAACTCGTAACTTTTAAGGCAGAGCTCAGCGATTACTCATTGCTTTACACAGGAATTTGTTTAGAAATTTGTCCTTATGTATTTCGCAGTCGATACTTGCAAATTTTACGATGAAATATCTGAATTATTTCTTTCTGTAAATGGAAAGTAAATTTAAATATTATATATTTTGTAAAAGGGTTAGTTTATACCGCAAAAAAAGCAGCTAATATTATGAGAAGAATAAATTTTGCATTATGATGATTTCTTGGAGTGAAAATAAATGCGATTTTTTAGACAACTTCGAGGTTCCATATTTCCAAAACGACCAAGAGGTCACTCAATCTTTTTGCTACATATTTGAAGGTTATCCAGATAACCTTCCAATATGCAGGACCCTTTTCAGATATTACATCTTAAACTTAGCATTTTTTCTCCAAGATGCCAAGTTTGACAAATTATATTAAAAGAATGACTTTCTTGAAATGTTTCATACTGCTCCTTTTGTAAGATATCTATTTAAGGGAAAAAAAGTAAAGGTGAGTCTTATTCGTTCTACTAATATTTTTATGCTAAAAATGTAAAATTTCACACAGAATCTTATTTTTAAGCCAATGTTAGACAAATTTGTTAATAATTATCAGAAAAATAACTATTATAGAAATTTAGGTCATTTTCTGCTCAATCAAATGGTTTTTAATCATTTTGATATATTCGTAAATAAAAAAGTTCGAAACATTTTCGTAAAGTACTATTTTTATGAAAAGTCGCTTCCACAGCTACTGAAAAGGGGTTGTCAAAAAAAAAACTGAAGGTTTAAAATTTTTTAAACCAATGTTTCAGGCTCCCAATATAACAGTTAATTAACAGGCAAAAAATTTTAAAATTAAAAAAATAGTGAGCTACATTGTTTTCTTTTCCTGTATGATTGACCCTTATACATAGTAAGCAATAAAAATCATTTGCCTCTCCCTTGAAAAACTTCTGGATGGAACTTTCTGGATTTCCTTGGTTAGGAAAAGAACTCAGCTAGGAAATTCTAGAAAATTAAGACAATGTTTTACACTCTTACCAAAATAAGCTGAAATAAGTAAAAGACAACAAAAAACAAAATAAACAAAAGGTATGTTTTAAAATGTTTTATTTATTTATTTTTTCGTTTATCACTTTGAAGTCAATTTTATTTACATTGAAGTAGTTTGCATTATTTGCATAGTAACAATCAACTAAACAACAATTATTAGTACAAAATTGTAGTAGTAAAATAATTTAAAATTAAAAGTTACAACTTTTATCACATGTGATACATATTTGCTAAAAGAGAGGAAAGTTTGATTTTAAATAGTTTCTAATTGTCACACTCAATACACATTCTTTTAAATAGTTTGTAATAGTTATTTTGTTTAAATTTTGAACAAAGCTGAAAAACAACTTTTTACATAAAAAATGTGAATTCAAATTTATTCATTTTCACTTTTACATTTTTATTTTCAGCAGGAGACAATATTCACCAACAAAACATCAATCGCATTTGAACTTAAATCTTGAACAGCGAACAATATTTCAAAAGCCTTCACTCAACTCCATTCGAGTACTCTAACATGTTCTCAGCAAATAAGACATTGGGTATCAAAAAATGTAAACACAATAAGCAAATAAGAATCAGTTTGTGCACTCATTACTTTCATCTGTAAAAATATTTATTATTGAGAAATGAAAATGATACACTTTTTACATTTTAGAAAAAACTGAACTCAATTTATAATTTAGTACATAAATTTCTTTCTTCAAATCAATTTATTTTCAGCATTTCACAAACAAAAAATTATGAGCTTATGGAAGCTGATTATAACTGCTACAAAAAGATTTAAAAACAACAGAAACTAAGAAAATAATAAAAACTGCACGATTTAAAAGCAAAAAACAATGTCAATTATTTCAAGTAGTTTAAGTTATATTTAGTTAAGACACAATATATATTATATATAGATAGATAGATAGATATACAAAATATTTTCATTTAAATCTAAATAACATAAATGCTTTAAGTGAAATAAATGTTTATTACAAGTTATATAGAAAACTGTACATTCTATAAATTGAATTATTATTCCTTGAGATATTTATGACTATAAAAATCAGAGTAAACTCTTATTTTACAATAAATCTACAATAAATAAAATATTTGCTTAACATTAGTTTACATTTCATTACATCCAAGAAAAGTTTCAATAAAAAAGTCCCCCTTGCACCAAATATTTACCAATCTTAAAATATTTAAAGAATCTCAATTCATACTTAAATTCAGATAAATATATAATCATAATAAAACTATGAATAAATTTCATTTTTAACAAACTAATGTACAAAAAATCAGGATTTACAAAATCCAAATATTCAAAAAAGAGAGAGAGAGAGGAAGAAAGAAAAAAAAGAAAGAAAGAAAACAAAAACATAGCTTTCATTTACAAAGAAAATTCACTGGTTCAATATAAATTTAATTTACATATTAGGTTAACAAACAAGAATAGATTCTTATTTTCCCCGTGTAAAACAACCTGTACATTGCTAAAGTATCAAACAGTGCATAATTGGAATGTGTACAATGACCGAATTTACTTCAACTTCAACAAACAATATCACTACCATATAAATGGCACTTCAAATCACTTTGTATTTCACATCAAAGGCATTGGAATTGTGCTAACATACAACTGCAGTAGTTATTGTTTAGATGTTTTATGTATCAACCAGCTGATACAGATCGTAAACTTAAATCACATGAAAATGTTCCATATCTCATTGGCTTCAGGTGCAACTAAGGAGCAACCTGTAAATGTGGCTTCAAAACTAAACTGCTGCTGTCTTAAGTATCAGTGTGTGGCATGAAAACATAAGCTTAAGTCAGAGCTAGTTATTTAAGTAAAATGCTACGCCTGGCTTTGAGATGCAGAAAATGGACGATCTAGAAAAACGAAAAAAACAAAGAATAAATATGACTAGTAAACAACTTAAAGCAATGACTATACAGACCAAATTTAATTTAAAAAGTAAGAAATTACTTTGCAAATAACTTGTGTAAAAACTTTTAATAACAACACCTATATTTTTCTCAATAATACTGATAGAACAGATTGTGTTACGGTGAAATCTCTAAACAGTAACAACTGATGAGGAGTTAAGCGACTGCTGGCTGCTATTTAGATATACAGCTTTTCATTAAAACATTAATTTTGTTCTTTGATGCTGCCTAAAACTTCCCAGTAATAACTAATATTATTAAACAATTAGAGGGCATGGAAGTATCTCCATTTTAAATACATAGAAAAAAGCAGTACATAAAACTGAAGGTTTTTTTTTTTTTTTTTAAGTTCTCTTTTTTTTTGTCAAAAATATTGATTGTTTAACAATTTATTCTGATTAAAATAGCTGTGAGAAAACTCTAATTTTAAAGATCTTTAAGAGAAAAACTTGGGATTTTATTCAAAGTTGCAAAAAACTTTTACATTAGACTTCACAAGTTGCCAGATTAAACATCAAACATTGGTTTGATCATTTAATAATTCATTTTCTCTTACATTATGGCAGACTCCGTGAAATAATATCTGCTAATGTAGCCAAATTGAAAATAATTCATAAATTTTTCAACTCCTTGTAATAAGTTTTCCAAAATCCTTGACATATAAACACATTTAGGGAAAATTCCTAAACTATCCAAAAGTTATAAATGAAAGTGAAGGAGTGAAGGGGGGGGGGTGACTACTTATCTCTAACAATATTTATCTCTTTTAAAAATTTTAGTTAGCATCCGTAGTTCCACTCCCTCTTTTTTCATACTTAACAATAGGAGAGCGTGCTTGAATCACTAGCTTGAACCAACACATTTTTATGCATCTACATTCTACAGCATTGTAAAACAATTGAAATGAGTTAAAAAGATTTTTACACAATAAATAAACTTCAAATATATGAAGGCCAAATAAGAAATAATAAATAAGAAAATTAGATATGTCTCTTACCTCTTAATGAAGTCTGTGGAGAACTATGAGGAGACATGTCGTCAGCCGTCGACTGGCTCACTGTCCGACTGCGGATACTCGAACTGTAGGCGGATCCTTTGCTGTGTGCATCAAGTAAAGCAGCAGCTAAATTAGGAATGCCTTTGGAGCATGCACTGTCAGTGCGACTTGGCGGTCCTAACATCAAAAAAGAAATTCATGTTACAGTTAAGCTCACAAGAGATGAAATAAAAAAACTTGAAGACTGAATACAAAAATAAAGCTTTTAATGACTCTGCTGTCATTAAAAACTCTTTGTGATTGAGGAGTTACGTGAAATTCATTCAAAAGTTTAATTTCACTTGAACAAAGCCTTTTACATAGCTGCCAACTCTTCTGATACGTTCTGGAGAATCTTAACTTTTGATAACTTCTCCTAAACTCATTAATAAAGTATATATCTCCTGATTTTTTTATCAAAACAACAGCATTCTTTAAAAATGGAATTTTTCAGTGATTTGAATTTCAGGAAAAATCTCTACAGAGAAAAGCTCAGAATAGCAAAAAAGAAACCTTTTCTCAAGCGAGAATGAAAAGTAATTTATGATAAATGTTCATTTTCATTTCCTTATTTTTGAATTTGTATTTTCCAAAGACAACGGTAAAACATTCTAGATTTTTCTCTGGGTTTCCTTAATCTTTACCTGTAACAAAAGAATGATTTTCATCACTTATAAGAGAAAACAAAGTTATGCATCTTTTAAAATATTTTTTAAACCCATAAGTTATAGTTTTGTAACTTTAAAAAGTAATACAGTCGATGCTCGATATAACGACCGTCTCCGTCCTACAGAAAACGATCTTTATAACGAGTGGTCGCTATAAGAGGTAGAACATAGAGTATATTGGGATACAGTTGGGGTTTTTCTCACCGGTCATTATATTAGGATGGTCTTTATAACGAGCGTCGACTGTAATAGTAATCTCAATTTCCGAACCTGCTGGATTTGCGAGCACCAAGTTTTGGGTCCCATACAGGCCGAATTAAAGAAATCCATACTTATACTTTAAAAATCCAATTTACACTCATAAATTTGGTGTTTAATTTATTCATGTAAAGTCTCTCAAATATTACACATAAATCTCCCCTTCCTTTAAATTTTGGCAGCTATGCTTTGGCTATTTATTTGAGATTTCTGGTGCTTCTTGTATTGAGCAAATTTTTCTTCTTTAAAGGATGGTATTTAAAAAAGGAGGAATACATGAAAATGCTTCCGATGGTTTTTAGCTTGCAACCAGCATGGTTTATCAACTTAATAATGAAGAGTTTCTTTTATGACAGAAAATAAAGGTATCTATGCTTGGATGACAGAAAATGAACGTATCCAGGCGTGTGTATCTATTTATTACCAGCAAAGGATGACATCTGCTGCATTCATCAGTATGCCAACATGAGAATTATGATACCATTTCCCCCCTATGCATTCTATACAATACCTCAGCACCAGTGGCATAAATAGCACCCCCGCAGCATGGAGAGAGGTACACAAAGTTTGAGGGCACACAGTCCAGAAAAATAACCCCAGTTATACGGAAAAGTCATTTTTTATAGCTTAATAGGAGATGGGAGGCACACTTTCAAATCTTGGGCAGAAGGGGGGCTATGTACACTTCTGCTAGGCAGTCTATAGAATAGTAAATGCTAACTAGGCAAAGTATGAAAAAATGTTTTAATAAGGCTATGATATGCATTGAAGGCAAAGTTTCATTGTATATAATGCCTAAAATAAGCTTAACCACATTTGTCTCCACTTTGTTGAAAACTACTTTTTTGTAGAACAAATTTAAGTAAAATTGACAACGAAAGCACAGGGTGTCCAAATCAAATGTACCAAGCTTGGAGATGTCACTACTTGATGGAGAATTCAGAAGCATAAGAAAACTAAAATTAGATATCAATACAAAAAACCACACAAGCTTCCTCAGTAGCAGTACGTTCTGTTAGTAGCTAAATGAGCTCCCTGAGTACTTTTCTGTACGCTCCTTGCTTTAAGAAAAATTTTGTGCCACTTTTAATAATCTTAAATAAGAGTGGACTTCTTTTGTAAACAGTTTGAAACATTCTTTGCGCTGTTTGAATTTGTGTTCTGCATACCAAAGAACAATTAGTACCTTCTCTTGATGCCATTTCCATCTGCTCATAAATAGCGCTTATTGTGTCAGATATAAGAAGAAAAATTGCTGTCAAACTCTAAGAATTCAACTGCTAAATTTGGCCAATATCACCCTCGCATTTCTTTGGGACACTATATTACATAACTTGAGGCAAGCGAAATACAAAATACTAACGAAGTACGAATACTTTTATACCTTGCCAGTTTCTCATTAAGAATTTTATAAAATGTCTTGGAAATGTGTGAAGTATGAATAGCTTCATACATTGCCAGCTGGTTTTAGGCATTTTATGTAATGCCGAGACATTCTACAGAATGTCCAATTTCAAACTGTGACATTAACATATACATCTATACACTAATATATTGTTTTGAAAACTTTTTAAGAAAATGGATATTCAAAATTCACTGACATTATTAAAATCATAAAAACTAGTTACCTGATGATCTGCTGGGAAGAAATGGCTTTGGAGGAACAGGAGAATAAACACTGGTCGCAAACTGTTCAAATGTTGTAGGATCTTTATGATTTTGGACAACAGTTTCAAGTGATTTATTACGTTCCTCATAACTAGAAACTTATTAAGAAAATAAACCAAAGCATAGAAAAAAATCACATGTCTAAATTACTAATTGGTAATATTCAAGGAAAAAAAATAACAATCCACTCTAGTAAAAATAAAATACAAAATTAATACTAAGCTCGTCAATACATTTTCCCATGAAGACATTAGTTAAAACAGCACAATAATAAAATAGAATACCACTATGGAAATAATTTATGCAGAACAGTAAAACTTCATCATAACTATACAAAGAGCTACAAACTTTTGAAAATCTTACTTCATAGCAAAGTTTTGTAAGGCGGAAGGGGGGGGGGGACAAAAGGGCAAAGGTAATAGCAAACATAACAGATACAATAAATAATTTACATTTAAATTTAAAATAGAGCAAATAGCAAATTATTTTGAAATTATACTTCAATTTTGTTTATTTTAAATAAAAATTTGTAAACAAAAGCAGTATTAGATAAATGGTTACGATATGGATTTTATCTGTAATGGTTGAAATATTTCTTGAACATATTTGAACACATTTTTGTAGCATCTTAGTTCTAAGTTGTAGTTCGTAGAAACTACCATTTATTCGTATCAGGTGGCAGCTGCCAGTCTACAGTAATAATAAATAATATACTACTGAATAAGTTACACTAAAATTGTTAATAGAATATGCAAATGTGACCACTTACTCTATGTGTAGAAATGTGGTCTAAGTGTAGAAGACCACATTCCAGTTTTCATGGTCCTCAATAGGGGGTCAAAAAACTGTTGGTGAGGGAGAAAAAGCTTAATATTTGAATCCAGTGCAGCATTTTACACTAAGATCAGATGTTTTTCACAATGTAAGAAAAAAAGGGGGCAGGGTATTTTTGTAGACAAGTGTTATAATAGAAAAAAAATATTGTATCTTAAACTAAAAGTGAAGGAGTTTTGAAGGAGGTAACACCAAAAGTTGGAGCTTGAAAGGCCCTTCAAAACACTATCCTAAATAAAAGATAAATAAAGGAGTTTTTAAAGAAGATACAAATCGTGAACTTCGTAAATTAATATTACAGAGATTTCAAGGAAAACTTTGATTGAATTATTGAGAAATACAAATTAATAATAATTGAAAAAATAAAATAACATATATTACAACTTAAGTCCTAAAAGCTTATTTAACATAACATAAGGATACTAATTCATGTACAAAGAAATCAACGATCTCTTGGCTCGATTTGCATTTAGTGCAGTAGCTCGTACAAGACCAGGCAAAACTCTATGCCCCACTATGGCACCATTGAATAAAGGCCCAAAGAAAGGAATCTTTAAAAAATAAGGACAAGATTATGAAACAAAAATATAGGATGAAACAAACTGAATTAAATAATTGAAATATTAATAAGAACAACATTTTATTGGGAATACAAATATTAAAAAAAAACTTACTCCCAATTTTCTGGAAATATGGATGCGATAAAGTCTTCCACCAACAGGACATATCACAATCAAAACATCGCAAAACTCAGTGGCAATAATTTCTTTACGATAGTCTCTATAATGTTCAGTCCAAACAATATGAACCTCATCATTACCCAAATGGCAAACCTATTTTCAAGAAATAATTCAATATTGCAACAATATCAAACACAAATAATTAACACCTAAACACTTCAAATACAAGATTTTAGATCATTTTTTGAAAACAAGGCATTTTTTATGCAAAAAAGAAATGATGATATAACAAAAGTAATGTTAAGTTTACTCTCTGATTATGTAAGGCATTATGTTTCACTAAATTCAGATCATTTATGCATTTGCTTTTTTTTAACAGGAATGTTTCATTTCAAGAGCTCTTTTCACAAAATTATTTAGGTGTACAAAAGTAGGAAAAACAAATCATAACAAAATTGTTAATCTAAGTAGGGAAAAAAGTATAAAATCAGCAAATACAAGAGCAATTTTTGAATAGCAATTATTGCACTATTAATCAACAGTGTCATATCTCACAATCAGATAACTTACCTTCTTATGAACAGTATCTGGCTCAAAAATAGTTGACAGCCTAGTGGATACATGAAAAACAACTTCTGTAAATGGCGTAGCATAATATGGAGCTGTTTCACCAGTACTCTTATTTCTTTGTAAACCACCCAGAAAACCTTGGTGATTCTCCAGTTCAACCTAAAAATTGAATAAAATAGTTTAAGCACAGCATACTACAAAATATCAAACAATTTAGAACATTGATTGAACACCTGCCTCCCATCCAAGTCCTGCAACAAATTCTTCAAATTCCTGACTTCCACCTTGATTGGATAAAATAGAATTTTTATCTTCTTGACCTGGAGCTACATATATGACAGCAATTTTATGTGTATCACGGCTGTAAGAAGAAAATATCTAGGTCAGTGAGTAAATTAATTGATAACTACAAATAGAACAACAACTTTGAACAACATGTTCATGATCAGTTAAACCTTTGAAATTACAGAAATGATTTTTTTAAAGTTTTGAATTATTTTTTAATAAATTTCGTAAGCTAAATTTCCACATAAGTTGCCTAAAAGAGAGGAAAGAATTCTCCTACATCTTATACTTAAACATTTTACCTCATTCAAAAGAACTTTTTCTCGGCAAAAGACAAAATCCATTCCAACTTTCTAAGTTGATTCGAACAGGAGTTAAAAATCAGTGTCTAATTTAAAGAAAATCCGAAGTTAAACTGAGCCCATATTTGAATTTCTTCATGCTAATTATCTTTCTAGCAGACCATTTATCTATTTTGGTTAGCAGCTCTTTTTACTTCCCTGCACAAAGAAAGGAAGTAATGTATTCACAGAAAAAAAAACAATGGACATTTGGCCTAAATTTCTTTTTTACACTCCAGTTCGGTGTTGTATCAATTTACAAACAAACTAGGGATCCAATTATTTAAAATGTTTCACTTTTTTATTCATTTCTTTTTTAATTGGATAATTTCATTTGATTTAATTATGTTATTATTTTATTTATTTGTTTACTTTATTTAATTACTTACTTATTTATTTATTTTGCAAATTGTAAGGTATTTACAATTTGCAAAATAAATATAAATGTATCATATTTTGTTTTTTTATACATTTTCTATGTAATTTTCTTAAATCATTTGAGATCTTAGATATTAACAAAAAAAATCATTTTTCATTACATTTAAAAGCATCACTCATTAAGCATACTTTACTTTTAAATGAGTAGAAACGTGTCTACAACGTTTTTTCTGTATTGATTTACAACAAAGTAAGGGTGCAATTATTTAAAATGCTTTTTTGTTCATTGTAAGGCATATATAGTATTAAATTTAATTTAATTACACTTTCAGATTTCAGATAACAAAAACCTTAATTTATTTATATTTGAAAGCACCATTTCCCATGTCTACTATACTTTTAAAGGAGTAGGAAACTGTTTATTAATAATTTTCTCTGTATCAATTTGCAACCAACTAGTGATGTAATTATTCTATTTTTTATTTTTTTATTTTTATTTTGTTCACTACAAGGTATTATTATACTGTATTTTTGCTCTTTATACACATGCCATATAATTTTTGTGTTATTTCAGGTTTCAGATTATAACAGAAACAAATTTTCTTGCCATTCGAAAGCATCATTTTAGCAATCATTTATGATTACTATACTTGTAAAGGAGCAGAAAATGTGGACAACTGCTTTACTTCTGTTGAGCTACAAAAAACTAAGTGTGCATTTTTTTTTTTTTTTTTTTTTTTTGGCTCACTGTAAGGGCTTTACAAGCTGTGTTGCTGTTCCTCATACAAGGTTTTTTTCTTTTTTTTTTTTTTTTCATTTCAGACTGCAGATATTAACAAAACCTGTCAGTACATTAAAAGTAATACAAAAGTTTAAAATTCCAGATAACAGTTTCGACATTCCAGTATTTAAAACTGTTTTGCAATATTTTTGTGAATTTTCGTTGTTGACAGTGAAATGCATTTTTATTTCAAGTAAAAGGATCAATTGTGAATAATTAATGAAAAAACAAATCCTCTTCACTTAAGTCATTTTGTTAAAAGGGTAACAGAGTTAGAAAAAGGGCACATCAAAGACAAAAAAAAAAAAAAGTCGGGAAAGAACAACAGACCACATTAAAATGTTAAAGGACATTTCTGTGCAGCATAGTATTAAGCTTTAGAAAATACACAATTAACACTAAGCTATATAGAAAATAATTCATCCAAGCTATAACTTGCTTGAATTTACATATTTACTGAAATTTTATTAGAAAACTCAGCACAACTCACCAAACTTGCTTATCTAAATTGCGCAGCTCTCTTAACAGCTGTTCATTCTTTTTCAGCAAATCAAAGCTTGATCTGGAGAGAAAAATGAGTATCAGATATTAAATTAAATATGACCCAACAAAATCAGAGATTCAAAGTTTATGCCTGTTTCTAATTGTGTAGTGTGTAACCAGAGATGTCTCATAAGACATTTAACAGACACACAAAAAAAAGAAAGAAAATTAAGTGTGCAGATATAAAGTTACTTACAAGTTACTTTTTAAATATTTTTTAATTTTATTTCTTATTTCATTTTCAAGGTAAATTATCAATTAAAATTTTTCATTGAATTCAAGTATGCCATTCATCATGCAAATAATATGAACAGCATTAAAAACGCTTGATAAAGAGATTAAGATGTCCAGCTCAGTTTTTAACTTTCATAATCATTCACATGTAACAGTCATTAACTGTCACATTTAAGCTATTTTAAAAACTTTTTTTTTTAACATTATTTTAAAAAGAGGGCGGGGGGGGGGGGGGGGGGGCTCATTTTTCGTAAGTCCTTTTAGGGTTTTTTATTTTTATTCGTCATTTCTCCAATTCATATATTAATCAAACTATCCCCTCCTTAAAATGATCACCTGGCTTCTCCCCCCCTCCCCACAGAATGGTATTTATGGTAAGATCAACCCTAGAATGTCCACCAAGAATCATCATCAGCTATAGAAAATCCCAAATTTGCTGCTAGAAAGAAGCGAATATAGATATGCTCTGGTGAAGCTAAATGGAGGAAGCACTTTTGGCAAGTTGGGAAGATTGTTTTGATCCCCACAAAGGAAAAGCAAAGTTACTTTGGACGGTACAAATAAACACTTATAAAAGTATTACCAAACATGAAATTTTCCCTAATTTATAAATTTTTCATTTAAGAAATCAATTCAGAAGTATATCAGCATTTTTTTAAGCATTTGAGCACCATACACTTTAGACTGAAAAAACAAGTTCATTAGATTAGCACCATTTCATATAGAACAAAATCAAAGTTCCTTTTACATTTAGGATAATCCGTACAAAATATATTTTCTTAAGTGCTTTACGAGTGAATTCAAGCCTCTCCTTTGCTTTTGCATAAGAATACATGATAGGAAAGAAATATTTTACCTCTTTTCCCAAGAAGTGAAGCCTAATTGGTTTAGAAGTAAACGGCAATGCTGAAATTGAGCACTTGATTCACAAGGTAATGGTGATGAAACACTTTTTGCTTCCATGCTAAACAAATAAAATCCAATATTGATTTTTTTTCCAAAAACTGCCTGAAGTATTACATTTAAAATGACAAAATAAATACACACCAGCTGCTGAGAGAATGTTTCCCGAAATGAGCTTGTTCTTGATTGCGCTGACTCAAAATGAGATTCATTACATCCATTTCTTTATCTCTTCCTTCTTCATTGGGCAACTTAGGCGCAGCATTTAATGCTTGTCCTGGGATAGATACACATTCAGAGCTTGTATGCCCCACAAACTGCAGCAACTATTTAGTAAAAATCAATGAAATAAAATAAGTTGGCATTCTAGAAGACACATCAATATTAATAGAGCATGGAATCACCATTATTTGGCACAAAGGGGGCTCCAAATGTTTTCCCCTGAGAAATTTCCCCCCCAAAACAATCTCTGAGCTTTTTTAAGTAACATTCTATTACAGAACACAGAAAAAGCAAGCTTTTAATATGTTTTCCCCCACATTTTTTTTTTAAATCATGAAATACTGTAGAATTTAAGTGATCAGGACTACTGAAATTCAGAATGGAATGCTTTTGAGACGTAGGAGGCAACCAACATTGGTGTGTCTCATAGATTCTGATACTAAGTCTACCAGAATAGATAAATAACATTGGTTTGAAATCAGAACAGACAATGTGTACTGTAAGAATTTGTTAACATCTGCTTAATGCTATATTATGTAGGCAATACACAGATGTATACATATTATTTTGTTCGTTACATAAACACATCAAAGTTTCATCAATATCAATGCATGATATTTAATTGCAATTTTTAGGAACATAGTTAAATGAATCGAATTCATCATAGAAAACTATTCTTACATTTTTTCTCAATGCAACTTCAGCTACGTAAAATAGTGAATCATTGGATTTAGCTTAAATAGCACAGATTACACAAGACTGAAAAGCACTTTAAATACTTTGTTTTGAAGTAAAATATGAGAAGTTTCATGATAACATTTCGTTTTTATTTTATTTATAAAAAAAAGAAGAGCATACCATAGATT
Source organism: Uloborus plumipes (assembly GCA_038373865.1). Taxonomy (NCBI): domain Eukaryota; kingdom Metazoa; phylum Arthropoda; class Arachnida; order Araneae; family Uloboridae; genus Uloborus; species Uloborus plumipes. The sequence goes on along the minus strand of JAXGGA010007212.1, from coordinate 37,925 downwards.
GCACTAAAAAGTATAATGCTTAATGAAGATTATAATATAACATCAATATCAATTTATAGAACATAAAAATAAATAATAAAAGATATATACAAACAGGCACGTCATTTTGGGGGCTCAATTGCTCCCCCCCCCCTAGCTTTGAGAAATCAAAGTTTACATGTAAGTGGGCATGGTTTTTGTTGATTTCCAAACAAATTGCATTTTGCACCCTTTGATCCCCCTGGAAAAACTCGAAATAATGGGCCTGTATGCAAAGCACTTACATCATCTAAATTATCCAAATCATCAGCACTATTCTCAATGGTAGGTAATTCATCTTTGGGTCTATGCCTGAGAGTATGACTAGATAAAGAACTAGAAAGGCCACTGAGATTAAGGCTGGAAGTTGAAGTAGAATCTTGAGGAACAGTTAAACTTGATGCCGTACTGAAGCAATCTAAAAGAAGAAAATCACTTTAAAAGTCTTAAACAAGAGAAATGTTTAAACACTCTCGGAAAACACATGCTCATTTCAAGTGTAAAAAGTATTTTGAACTAAGTTGTTTGCAGAAAGTAAATTGGGAAAGCGCAAATGCTTTTATTGTTTATAGCGAAGTCACTACTAAGCACCTTTGAATAAGTTACATCCACACAATGACCACTTTTGATTGTTTTGAGCTGATAAACATGGAAAAAACTTTAACCGAAATATCTTGACATATGCTATTATAAAACTGTCACCAACATTTTTAACATAAAAGTATAGACAATGATGTATTTATGGCTTTGCTAATGCTGTGACATCAATCATTGCTCAAAATTTGAAGTACGATTCAAAATCTCAAGTATTGAAATTGTTTCACATAATAACACAAATCTAAAAATTTATGAAACGTCATTACAATAAAGTTAATCTTGCAGCTTTAAAAAAACTACTCATACTATTTGAATGTTATATAATGATTTCCATCAATATTATTACGCCAAAGAGTAGATACTAGAGTGCAGAAGTTCTAAGCAGGTTCAGCTAATTAATTTTTAGTTTTGGTTAAAATGATAAAATAATAAGTTGATAGTTTTGTTTACAAAAGAAAAAAAATTACTAAAGAAAAAAGTAAAAATTGTTCAACTTTTATTTTTGTTTTTGCTTAAATCTAAGTGAAACCAATTGACTTTCAATTGCCAAACTTGATTTATAGAAAAATCCCACATAACCCACAATTAAAAAGCAAGTTACATACCCAGATCAGAAGAACTCATATAAAAATCAGGTAGACCATAAAGTATGGAACAATCCCAAGAAAATTTCCCACACAAATCTCTAATGATTATCCGCACTTGAGATTTGGATGTCGTCAGTCCAGCAGTTGCACCCCCACCAGGCATATCCTACAAAAATGAAAGAAAAATTTGATGTTCATTGATATGAAAATAGAATGAAGAAACAAATCATTTCATATATATATGTATACAAACATCTGATGCAGACACCACATTAGTTTCTTGTACTATTATATTTAATTAATAGCTAAAGGATGATTAATATAAAAGACATATTTTGTTTTCACAAGACATAACCTGCAGTCAGTAAAATAAGAACAAAAATGTAAGTAAGTGTTTCCAACTTTTGCCACACAATATTCACTTTGGCACAAAATATTCACTTAAGTTGAGAGATAGATTGAATGATGTTTTGGAGAAAATATCTTGATTTGAAAAATAACTTTAAAATAAAGTTGACAAAAAATAAAGTTTAGATTGATTTGCTACAAAAAAAAAAAAAAAAAAAAAAGCAAATGGTTCCTTTGGACGATGTGATTGCAGCCAAAGACACAAACAAACAAAAACTAAGCCTACTTATATCTAAAAACGTGATTTTTTTCAAAGCCAGAGGGCCATCTCCTAAATGATGGGCTTGCTTCTTAAAACAAACAGTTTTAAATAATAAGAGATACATACACATATGCATACGCACAGATATTTCAAATGCTTTTACAAGCACATTTCATGCATTAAAAACCTGATATATATTTCAAAAATTTAGTCAAGCGAAATTTTTATGCTTTGTATTTTAACCACCTAACGGTTCTTGACAAGATACAGGTAGTTATCAAAATAATGTAAACACTTGAGATTCATAAGAAAAATCTACCGTTCATCGCAAATAAGCAATCAATTGTTCTGTAACTTTAGTAATACAAAATATAGACTTCAGCGGACATTTCCACATTGAAATTAAATCACCCATACATTCGGGGGGATGACAAGAAGGGGGGTCGGAAGAAAAACCGCTTTTTGACCATAACTCTTCAAAAATAGCTCGGAATAAGCTGTCAATTTCAGCAATTAATTTGCATACTATGTATAATTACTGTACAAATTTATACTTCCGAAGATATGAAACATTTTTTAAAAAACGGCAATTTTGTTTGAAGGTTTTTTGCTCATAACACACAGAGTTTTTTATCAAACCTTATCAAAACTTCAAGAAAGATGACAAAATACAAGAGAAAGAACATACTACAACGGCAAATAAAAATATTAAAAATTCGATGAGATATGAATATTAAAAGGAAATAATTTTTCACGGCGCATGCGCGAACGACAGAAATTTATAACTACAAAATTATTGTAGCCTGGTTTATACTGCATCTTATAAAAAAAGTTCCAGTTGAATATCATAAAAATTGAAAAAGATATCAGCGATCTAATGAGCTGTAATTCATTCATTTGCAGACAGTACATAAGTAGTGAGGGACTGTCCACAAAGAGCAATACTTAAATTAAAGGTTAGGGCCCTGCTCCACATTGACGTAAAGCAGAAAAATAAAGCAGAAACGTAAAATGGATTAGGGCCCTGCTCCACATGGATGTAAAGCAGAAAAATAAAGCAGAAACGTAAATCGGATTAAATAGTGTTCCTATGGAAAGTACCCAGATTTTCGGTTTCTGCCTTCGGTTTCGGTCGCGTCTTCTGCTGATGTGGAGCAGGGCCCTTACATAGTGTTCCTATGGAAAGTACCCATATGGAAAGTACCCCCGCCTTCTAACTGTAATCATTGAAACTGGTGAAACCAGACGCTGGTTGAGCTCTTTGGTCACTTTTGCTGCAGTTGTTCGCTTTTTGGACATTACAATCCTCCTCTTTCACTGAGTTTCTCTTTCCGTCCACTATTTTTCTTCTCAGAGCTTGTCTTTCCGCATTGTGAGTATACTGTCATGACTTTGGTGACTGTACCTTTAGAAACGTTAAACATTTGAGATGTTTCACTCACGCTTGCTCCAGCTAGACGGGCTCCAACAATTTGCCCTCTTTGAAAATCTGAGATGTCCGACATTTCAGGCGTTTGAAAAAAAGCCAAGACTTCCGAAACTTCAACTAAACCACCAAATAGTACCAGAGTATATATACTGCTACTTATAAAAAAATTGTAGTTATTTTAAATATTTTAGGGGTAACGAAGCGCATCCAAAAATATCACTTTTTCATAATTGTTACCATTATTTTGATAACCACCTGTATGTATAGTTCTATTAGGCCGAATACGCGAAATGTGACTTCTATACCGAATATAAATTTTCAAACTGCATAGAATTTAACATTGAAAAAAAAATGCTCGATTGTCACCACACTATTTGTGGACAACCCCTCGACATTTATGTACTGTCTGCGAATGAATGAAATACAGCTCACTAGATCGCTGATATCTTTTTCAATTTTTATGATATTCAACTGGAACTTTTTTTATAAGATGCAGTATAAACCAGGCTACAATATTTTTGTAGTTATAAATTTCTGTCGTTCGCGCATGCGCCGTGAAAAATTATTTCCTTTTAACGTTCATATCTCATCGAATTTTTAATATTTTTATTTGCCTTTTTAAGTATGTTAAGTTTTGTTTTAGTATGTTCTTTCTCTTGTATTTTGTCATCTTTCTTGAAGTTTTGATAAGGTTTGATCAAAAAATCTGCGTGTTATGAGCAAAAAACCTTCAAACAAAATTGCCGTTTTTTAAAAAATGTTTCATATCTTCCGAAGTATAAGTGGTACGTTCATAAAAATTTATGCAATAATTATACATAGTATGCAAATTAATTGCTGAAATTGACAGCTTATTCCGAGCAATTTTCGAAGAGTTATGGTCAAAAAGCGTTTTTTTTTTCGACCCCCTTCTTGTCGTCCCCCAAATGCATGGGTGATTTAATTTCAATGCGGAAATGTCCACTGAAGTCTATATTTTGTATTACTAAAGTTACAGAACAATTGATTGCTTATTTGCGATGAACGGTAGATTTTTCTTATGAATCTCAAGTGTTTCCATTATTTTGATAACTACCTGTATCTTGTCCATTTAACATGCAACTCTGTGACTGCTCAATCGCTGCAGCTATAGTAAAAATTTAGCATCATGGAAAATGGAAAGAAAAAAAATTGGAGATTCTAAAATGTTACATTTTAATGCTTGGTTTTTAATTTTTTGGCATTTATCTCATGGTCTTTACTAGTTTTGTATATTTCACTCATCTAAAAAATATCGCAAAGTATTAAAATCCTGATTATATCTCGGCATACATGTGTTACAGAGGTCATGATAAAACTTGTGAAAATGGGCACTGGTATAGCCAATATATATGCACTTTTTTTTTGTCTATTCAATTTCAAATACATATATACCTATACCCCCCCCCCTCCTGAAAAAAAATAAAATAAATAAAATGAAATAAAAATAGTCAAAAGCGAAGCCAGAAAGACTGAAATGGAAATTTATAAAAAAGTTTGAGTGGGGAATTTTTCAAGAAAACAATATGTTTATTTCATGCAAGGAAATAAAACAAGTAAAAAAGGAATTACTCAAAGAGTTGTAAGTTACAGTATAACCTCGATTTAACGATTGCCTAGGGACTGTGAAATATTATCGTTAAGTCAAGGATATCGTTAAATCGGAAAAGCAAAAATATAAGTTAAACGGCTTAAAATTTTGATAATTAAGTGAATGCTTACACAAGTTCTTTTGCTTCTTTAAGAAAACCATGCATTTATATTATTTTAAAAAATATTTCATTGATGTTTGTGTTGTTTTCTCGGATTTAGAAAAACGGTTTCAATTTTTTCGACTTCGTTTTTTCGATTGATCACTCTCCTCTTAAGGAGTAAAAAATTTTTGTTTGGAATGCTAGAAGTTTGGAAGTTACTGAGGGATGAATCTTCTTACTATCAAGACATACTAGTAAAATAGTTTTAGCGCTTTTGCTAGTAAAATAGTTATAGAATTTTTTTTAAACAATAGATACTACTGTATTTTTATGAGAGATAATTTGGCCATGCCTGATATCAAAGTTAAATCGAGGAAAACTATCGTTAAATTGATGAAGTTTTAACATTAAATTCAAGGCATACGAATCGGGACCAGTGGATTGTATCGTTAAATTGAGGAAATCGTTAAATCGGGTATCGTTAAATCGAAGTTATACTGTATTTAATTAAAATGTATGAGCTAAAAATTGTACTTCTTATTTCAGCGGAAAAATTTAAAAAGTAATACAAAGCATCATTAATGGGCACATAAATTATAATATTGTAACATTTGCACAAAATATTACTTTTCTATTCCCAATATCTTTATTTCTTTTATAATGTGCAAAGATTTCTTCTTCCTAACTCAGTCCACCAGTTTGTTTCTTTAAATAAATAATTTATAATTTCCTCATTGAATGAAATTGCAAATTATTTTTTTCAGTTAACTTATAAGTTAATAAAAAAAATATTATACACTTTTAAAGAAAATGTACACCCTTGAATGATCTAATTGCTTATTTTGAAATTTCAACAACAGTAATCATTTTGCTTATCTTAATGATTTGAGTATTATGCATACATCAATATCTTAATAGGTCTAAAACATAACTAAAATTGATTTAAAATATAAAACTATTAGAAATGTTTAACAATGGAAAAAAAATTAATAATCAAAATTTTCAGCATCTTTATCAACAAAGTAATGTCATTTCAACATTCAATTCACAAGCTTTCAAACACTTAAAAGTATATTTGACATATTGGAGTTTAACATTACCAAAGAAGGAATCTCTACCAGGGAAACTATTGAGCAGTTATTTAAGACAAAGAACTGAATATTTGGAGCATGGAAAACATCTGATGATAATTCATCTCCGGTCAGGCTCGGGACATCGTCATGCTCAGTGACTAGACTTGTCAATCGTGCAGCGCCGATCCCCATTGGGAAGTGCCCCAGATGGTTCACCAAATGATACATCAACTGTAAGTAAATAACACCAATAAAATACATTATAAACAATAAGAAAAGCTAATTATTTCATTGTTAATATTAACCCTTTAAGTACTGAATTATTTGAAGATTTTTATGCCCATGGGATAGATTTAATTTGTTGCTACATGGATTAATATGTTTAACTAATGCACTTTATTTTGAATACAATTATATTATGATAAAATATATTTTTAAAACAGCATTTATAATTGCAAAGTATAAATAAATATATAAATGAAACAAAATGGACCTAAAGTCAAATAAGTTTGTAATTCCCTGCTTCTTAACGCTTTGAGCGGCTGTGGCGTAATATTCCGCTTTTAAATATTTCACTGGGTGAATTTACAGTCCAGAATTTTGGAAAAAAATACCAATAAAATTAGGAACTATATTATTCAACTCAAGTTGATTTCAAAATATATAACTTAATAACTCGGGGGGCGAAAAAAAATATTTAAGGGTCCTTAAGAAAAAGACAAGGTGCTTGCTTAAAGGGTGGAATTCAGATGACAAGTCAGACTCTTCCACCGTAACTTTGTACTAGCAAATAGATGACGAATCACACTCGTCAAATGTACCCAAAGATTTAAAGTAATTTTAAATCAACAAAACTTTGAAAACTACATACTGATTCTATTATCTTCATTTTGATTCAGGGAATGAAGAAAGAAAGCTCGCCACTTTTACTAATTTTTCAGTATTTTGGGGACGCAAAAGCTTTTTTTTTTTCTTAGTTTCTGGGAAAAAATTCTACTTTTGCTAGCATGCAGCCATAAGATATTATGGGGTACATTTTTTATATTGTGAACCAAAAAAATTCTTGCCACATGTGCAACTTTTAAAAATACTTTGGATAAATAAATGTTGTTGTTATTATCATTATTACTATTACTATTATTTAACATAACTTTAAATGAGAATTTTTTACTTTTAAAGGTGGCCTGCCATGCTTAATACTATGGGTAACATTTGTTACACTGCAGAAAGTAGCTAACAGAAAAACAATTAAAAATGGTGGTTGTTAGATCTCTTTGCATAAGGGTACATAGTTTTATTAAAAATAAATATTACCCCTCAGAATTATTCAAGCTTTCAGGAGCACATTGTAAAAGTATCAATTAAGTGTGCTAGAATTCCAAGAAGTATACTTACACTTTTAGCAGCCATTTTAATAAGTGCATTGTTGTCATGGTGATGCAACGATTTGAAGAAAGAATTGTCTGCTGATCGCGCTTTCTCTGGACTTTGGAGTGTTCTTGGAGGCACAGATGGAGTGGGTGTGGTTCCTTCTTGAAAATTTTCAACCTGAACATTAGGATCAACATCAGGAGTAGATAGCTCATTCAAAGACTGAGTATCTTGAGGGATGTCACTTTTCTTTCCACTTATAGCTGCTGCCAGAACCTGCATGCAAAAATGGTACGCATTCACGTTATAAGGAATACATCTTGAACACTCTTTGAATAAAAAATATATTGCTGTTGGTATTCAAAGTTCTCAAAGTCTGAGAACCTGTCTATTCCCATTCAGGTTTTTTTTAATTAATTTTAATAACCAATACAAGGGTAGGAATACAAGAAAAAAATTAATCACTGGTTCAAGGGACCAGAAACTAGAAAATAGTAATGATTGGCATAATATTTCACTATACTGTTTATTGATTCATAACAGATGTTTTAAAAAATACTTTAAAATTTATCTGACAAAATAAATTAATTTGCACAATTTAATGCTACTAGATGATGAAGTACACATTTAAATAAAATACAGAAGTCAAATTAACTTAGATGACATTATCAAAAATGGAGAAGGGTATTTTTCCTTTGTAGAACTCTTATTCTTAACGTACTGTTGCAATAAAGATTTCAACCTTGTACAAGAAGATGAAACCTTGCTCTTAATAAGCATTTTAAGAGCATAGATGACACATAATTTTTGAAGTGGTATACCATGTTTTAGTTAATCTAAGATAGTTTTTAAACGAATTGCTATAAAAACAGTCAAACTATAGTAAGATTTCCAAAGAATCTGCAGTAAGAACTGAAAAAGCATTACAGTGGAACCTGTTTATCTCAAATTTCACGGGACGGAAGAAAACTCCGAGATACGGAGGTTTCGAGATACAGAGGTTATAATAAAATTTACAAAAATAATCAATTGGAACAAAGTTAAATACTTAATAGATTGTTTTGCATTGATACTGTTGAATATTTTACAGCACGACATGTTGCGAGTCCACGTTTTACTAATTGTGATGACTATATTGGTAGCAAGTTACTGCATACCTTTAAGTATGAACAGTATTTGAATGATTATGCAGAAGATTATTTTTGTCTCCAAGTTATACCATTGATAAAGGTGGCTGGAGATGAAATTAAAAAATGAGAGTCGTCAAAATTTCAGATACAGAGGTTTTCGGGAAAAATCATTCGAGATAAACATGAGAAAAAAAATATATTAAATTTATGCTGTAAAAGCAGGCAAACTGGAAAATTTCGACATAGAGGTTTTCGAGATAAGCAGGTTTGCGATAAACAGGCTCGACTGTATTAATTTTAAGCACTAATAAAGTCTATGTCAGCAAATACTTCATACTTAAATAACTATAATGTTATCTTCACTTCCAAACATATGCTGTGCCAAACTACTAACATACCAGACTACATTTAGTTACCCAAACTTACAATTAGGAATTTAAACATCATAAATGGTTCTGTACATACTAATACCAACACTGAAATACATTAAAAATTCTTTAAAAATTAAACATTTCCGAAATTGAGCAAATAAAATTTTAAAGTTAACAAAGAGAGTAAAATGATATTTACCTTAAATACAGCCATTAAAGATGAATAGTCTTGTTCTGCAGATAATGGAGAACCAATTTTTATGATAAAGCACCATTCTCCAATGCAATGTATCAGTGAAAGAATAAGCTATTTTGGAAACAAAACAGAATAAGATCAATATAGATCCATTTCACAATACAGAGTCAATGTATCAGTCATGAAATTTACCTGTAAAACAACAGTCGAAAACTTTGTACTATGAAATGAGTAAAAATAGACAATGTTTTAAAAAGTACAAATATATACAAAATATATCTATATACATAAAAGACTACTTTTGTATGCGTATGTCAGGGGTAAACTTCAAAACTACTGGACCGATTTTAACCATTTTTTCACCGTAGATAGCTGCAGTAACAGGGAGCAGGAAAAGCTAAAATTTATTTCTAAAAAGCTTAGTTTAAAAAAGTTATTATGGAAAATAGTAAATTTCATCTAGTTTCCCCATTAAATGATTAAATTTTCAGTCCATTGTTGCAAAAATTTGTTGCCTGGTAACAATCACCAATGTAGTCACAAGGATATAAACTAATGATGGGACTTCTTTTACGTGTAATGTTTGGAAATACTTGACTCCAGTGCGATTTATTTTACAGGGTGCGACAGAGAAACTTGCTGATTTTAATTGGATACTAATTAGCAAGGAGTGGTCACAAAGGAGTGGGAAGAGTCTCATTTTAAAGAGAGGGTCCTGAAGTTTTGTTACCTCATAGTTTAGTTGTCGCCATGCGTTGGACAAAGGAGCAACGAGCGTTCGCCGCCGAATCTACTTAAAGGGCTGGTTTCCTAGAATTGTCGCCGACGCCGGGCGCGACGCACGCTGGAATCAGAACCAGTTTGATTGGAGCGTGGAATGAAGCGACGTCAATCTGCGGCTCAGGGGCATGCGCAGAAGGCGGCGGCGTCTGTCGCCTCGCCAGAGATCGACGATTTCACTCCTAGGAAACGGTTTCCTAGGAGTGAAATCGTCGATCTTTGGCGAGGCGACAAACGCCGAAGCACGCTAGAATCAGAACCAGTTTGATTGGAGCGTGGCGTGAGGCGACGTCAATCTGTGGCTCAGGCGCATGCGCAGAAGGGGGCGGCGTCTGTCGCCTCGCCAGAGATCGACGATTTCACTCCTAGGAAACGGTTTCCTAGGAGTGAAATCGTCGATCTCTGGCGAGGCGACAGACGCCGCCGCCTTCTGCGCCATGAGCCGCAGATTGACGTCGCTTCACGCCAAGCTCCAATCAAACTGGTTCTGATTCCAGCGTGCAGTCGAGCCTGGCGTCAGCGACGATTGTCACGTTCTAGGAAACCAAACCTTTACTTTTCAAATAATCTTTCGGTGGTCGCCACTCAACGTGCCTTCCGAACTCGGTTCAAAATTCAGCCCGTTGTTCTCATTCCTGGCTGGGAATCAACTGTTTTGTAGATGAAAACATTCAGGGAAAGTGAGAGTGTGGCAAACAGAGGCCCAGGAGGTCAACGGATTTCCAGAACCCTAGAAAACGTCGAAAAAGTGAGGGAGTAATTTTTGCACTCTCCCAAGCGTTCCGCGCGTAAACACGCTGCTGCTTTGAGGATTTTTAATTGGACACTGAGACGAATTCGTCACAATGAACTCCAGTTTCATCCTTACAAACTTGCTGTGGTTCACCAGTTGAGGGATAACGTCTCCTTGAAAGGTGACGTATCGTGGCCAGCCCGCTCTTCCGATTTGACTCTGTGACTATTTTTTATGGGGGTATCTCAAAACGATCATTTACAACGACAAGCCCGGACCCTGCAAAGCCTGGAGAACAACATCCGGCTTGCTATCACCAACATCCCATCAGTCGATATGCTTGAAAGAGTGCAACACATCTAGGGTACATGAGTGCATCCCGATGTAGTTTTTAAATCTAACTAATATAAAAATTTAGAATGGGTACCATATCTTATAAAAAGTAGTAAACTGATAGATGATGTACTTTCCTTTAGTTGACTTTTCAAGTCTGCAAGTTTCTCCGCCGCACCCTGTACCAAGCTTATAACATTTCTGATTTACCTAAACATTATTTGTAGCTTGCATTTGTATTTAAGGTGTGTCATACAGTTTTTTAGTTTGTCCAGTCAGAAAAAATTTCCATTGTTTACAGGTAGCCACTGTGTGCATAGATATGCACTTTAATGTTGAAAAATTCATGAACGAGTGTCACTAAAACACCATACCCGGCCGAAACCCGGGCAGGGCCGGGTACCCGGCTAGTTTGTACATATTTGTACTTATTGTATCTTATTGTATATTTGTGTCTTATTGTATATATTTGTACTTTTTAAAACTTTGTCCAGTTTTACTCATGAAATTTACCTTTTTGTCATCCTCAGAAACTACACCATCGGAGCTGGGCAACAAATTTTCCAAAGTTGATGACAGAACCTAATACAAATCAACAATAAATTAGGATGCTACAAATGAAGAATTCAAAATAATTAAAAAAAAAGAAAATGTTTTAGCAGCATACTTAGTTTTCATTTTACATAAATCATCAAAGATTTTTATTTTTTTTAAAGTAGGAAAAAAATTAACAACAAATTATCTTTCTGCCAAAACTGTAGCATTATTTCTTGTATTAGAAAATAGTAAGTTTCTTCTATAAAGAACTGATTTACTCATTTCAAGAAGCAACATACAAAAATGTACTTCTTTGCAGGAGAATTACTGGTTCTGAAACAGACCATAAAGATATTCAAATACTGATTTTCGGTGAAACAATTTTCCTTTCACATGAAATTTGTTTTAATTTTTATCCTAATTTTCATTTTAACATTAGGTGCTTATTGTATCCTGACTCATTATGTACCGCTTGTCTGACAACAGAAAAAAAGCATGCAGAGAGGGTAATCTTTTTCTCTACACATCTTTTCCAGAATACTGTCATGTATATGCTTGCATGTGAATAAGAACCTCAGTATTTCATGCTGCTATAAAACAAATTCAATCACTCTGGCACTGAAAAATTTACAACTGCAACACTGCTTCTTTGCAAAATTTAATCAAGAAATTCTTAAATTAAGTTATGAAAAACATAATTGTTTCCTCAACAGTAAGAATAATATTTCACTAGCAATGTATATCGACATAAAAAATATAAATGATTATTGTTCTGAAGCTCAATTGTTTAGTAAATACAAAATAATCATAGTTTTTAAATAAATTAAATTACAATAAATAAATATACAAAGGCTACGGTTTTCCTTCAACAAGCAAAAATGATTTTGTTCCTTCTCTTTTTTTTCTTTTTAGATAGTATACACCATCATGTTCAATGTCTCAGAAAATTTCAATCAGAAAAAAGCTTCAAGGAGTTCCTCAAAAAAAAAGCACTTTTGGAAACTTTATATTTTTGTCAACAAGCAATCAAGATGGTGAGGGTCTCTTCAGTCTTGGAACTTTTTCATGGTCACATTTGCACTTTTATTGCATGCAAGCACTTAGCAATATTTAATTGTTACTACCCCCCCACCCGCATCCTCAACCGCAATCTATAACAAATTCAAAACTCAAAAGTATTATTACCTCAATAACACTCCTAGAAAGCTCAGCATAGTTCTTTTGCAATTCTTCAGCATGGTCACATAAAAGGAGTAGCATGTCAGAGGCAACACGAGCTACAGCTTTACAGTTAAACTAAAAATACAATTTCAAGAACTCAAAACAAGAAAAGTAAATACTTTTAAGTTTTAAAAAATCAAAATATGTTATAAATAATATCGAATTCAAAAAACTTGTAAATTAATTCTTAAAATTCAAAATTGTAGCATATAGAATGCAACAGTAACAGTTGCTTATGGGATACTTTAAATAAAATTTTCAGGCAAATATAACTTGGTGCTGTAGCATATTTACAGGTTTGGGAGCTAGTCCTAGTGCATTTTTGCAGTCCTCTTTGAACATCACTTAAGTATTGAAACATATATTATGTGTAGTTTTGACCCTTTGAGTCCCAAATTCCGACATCTGTAAAATAATAAATCGACCACTGCTAATGTGTATATGTTTAGCTGCATGTTCAGTTAATAGCTTTTGTTCTACATTCTACAAACAGAAAATTTTTAAATATTTACTCAAAAATACATAAATAAAAAACAATTTAAAAACTACTTTAATATCACTAAAACAATTAACAGAATATTTCAAAAATAACATATGCATTGACATGCATAAGTATATGGGTATTTGAATATATTTATTATGAGATGACAATTCCAAAAACACTAAACAAGAAAAATCATTACTTAAGCTTAAAAAAATCAAAATATATTATAAATCCTATAGAATGCTAGCTAGTGTCATTTTTTTTTTTTTTAATTTAAAAAAATTACTTTTTATTTATCTAAACTACAACCACAAAGCAGGGATACTTTAAGTAATGATAAATCCAGTCAGGTATAACAAATGTGTATATTTTTTCCATCTTCATTTTACAATGACACGTATTTATCAGTCACTATATTTTGCATTATTTCATTAAACTGCATAAACTATACGAAAATAAATTATATAAAGTCACCAAAAAATGAGTTATTCAATAGGGAAATGCTTTTTACACTTGTTAGCATTTGTTTCTGGTTACAGTAGAGAAACTTTAATGATTCAGAAATTTGACAGGTCACAATCTAACTTACTAAAGAAAAACTAGACTATAGAATCAGCTTTTTGAAAATAATACTGTGTGATTAAAAAATATTTTGTTACTAAAGTAGAAGAGAACTGTGTGTGCATCTATCATCATGCAGAAAAATATAGAGGTCTTTCACCGATGCAGAGTTCGATCTGCACCTAAGCTCTAGCACATTGGGAGGTTCACAGGTTTTGGAGCTCGGGCCGTGGCAGCCCGATCGGTAAGGCGTCGCACTCATGACCGGAGGGACCCGGGTTCAATCCCAGCCGATCAAAGATCCACCGTCTTGATTAATGGTGGCTGAGAGACGTTAAAAATGTCGTGGTCACAAAGTCCTCCAAGTGAAACAATACCTCTGTTGGTGCTTGGCCAAGGGTTTGCTCGACCCTTAGTTCTGGCTCAAAAAAAGAACAGAGCGCTATTCAGGGCCCTATCCTGGTTAAACCATGAGTTGTGGTAGGTATGGGGGAACCTGGTGTGTGTGAAGGTTTGGGAGCTCGTCTCAGTGCATTTTTGGGGTCCCCTTTGCCCATCACAGAGCTTTCTCAAACATTAAACATTTTCATTTTTGCAGTCCCTTCAGGCCTCCTATGGTCATGCGGGCTAATCACAATTGTCATATTTGTGACAAGGAAAATTATGAGCTGCTAGCATAAATGCATGTATGTCTTTTGACTTAAGAAGGTAAATGGAGGGGTACATTAATGGAGGAGCCTCTTTATTAGCCAGATAACTGTTTGATGTTTTTTAAAATTTAGATAGCATATTATCAGGAATGGTTTACATGGATTTAAACCACAATGAATGTGACTGTAATACTTTTTCACTGATAGAATGCCAAATAAACAAAAAATACTAAAATAAAACTAAAACTTGGTGATTTCTATATCGTTTCAATTTCTTTCTATGACAATCTATATTAACTAACTCATTTTTCAGTTTTTCAAAAATCATAAATGTACATACATTCACTGAAAGTACTAGGAAAAAGTATAACATTCCATGCAAAATTAGTAATTTTAATGAAATGTTAGAGACAAGTACCTCTTTGCTCTTTGGAGGTTTTGATGTAGGTGCTATAGAAGACTTCAAAGCAAAAGAATTAGCAAAAATCACATGCACAACCCAACCACCAGAGTTGAGAAGAAACCAAAGGAATGTGAAAAGAAAAACTAAAACTCAAAATAATGTAAACAATTCAAAATAAGAACAAAAATTAAATTGCAATTCATGTTAATTTGTTAGTATAAATGTTTTTATCTTTAAAGATAAAAAACAACCAAAGAGTAAAATTCAAAGAAAATACTGATTGTTTTTTTAAGTATAAAATAAAATAAATCGAAGGGACTGAATACTAATAAAAATTAATTACCCTAACAGCAATAAGTAAGACTGTAACAGCTTCTTTTATGCGATAATGATTTGTTTTATTCATTAATTCTTCATATAAATAAATACCAATGCTGTTGATAGCGATACATCTGAAAAAGAAAACAGATTACTTGAAAAATGATAGCATCCATGAATAAAGCATGTAAAATGAAGAGATAAATAAAATATTTTTGGAATATTAGTTGTTTATTTTAGTAAAATGTAATAATCTGATTTATTATTAATGCTTAAAATATAAAAAAAAGTAAGAAACTTCAAAAAAAAAAAAAAAGTTTATTCACTTTACCACAGCCAAAGTGTTGTAGAATTAATCTAAACATAACATATTACATAAGAAAGAATTTTTAAAACATTGTTTTGAGACCACTATTCAAATAAACCAAAGATTACAAAAACGACATTATAAAGAACAAAATTGCAAAAACTCTGTTTCTGGCCTATAAGGGATCACATGAACAATTAATAAAAATTTAAATTTTACAATGAATATCATTTGAGTAAAGAGATGTGTGCCTAACACACGTCAGTCATATTTTTGCAGCATTACGCTTTACTATCACTCTTGTTTTATTGCTTCAGCACTATAGTAAATATTTTCAGTTCTTAATTGAACTCTGCTGAAAAGCATGCTTTCAGCATGCTACAACACAATCATATAAAATAATGTATGACGACATCTAATCACATAGAAAATAATTTTAAAATTCAAAATCATAAAAGATTTTGGTGTACAAACTTTGAATAATTTTCTATATCTCCCACCAGTTGTAAATTATTTCATTTTAGAAGAATTCAGCTTGTACAAATAAAATTGAAAAGAGAAATGCAACTAATATTACTACTTTCACATTTTCTTTAAAGTGTTCCCATGATAAAGTTTTATTAGTTTTATTTAATAATATTTCTAAATGTAAGAGAGAACAATTCAACTTTATATATAAATAAATAAGTACAAAGAAGAACCACTAATACGTTTTTGAAGAGGCTGTATGAAAAAAGCGTACAATAGGTTAATATGCATTGGACTTTGCTCAGACAATTAAAACACGGTATAAATGATAAAAACGCATAAAAGAGAAACGTATGAACAGTGCTTCACTGTAACTTTCTTTTTTTAAAAAGATGTATGTGAAAAAATACTTCAATAGCAAGATAGCTTTAATTAACCTTGAAGAGTCGTGCGGTACACATTTTGTACCATAAGTCTCGTCTAGTTTAGAAGATAGGGTTGAAATTTTCACTCGAACCCTTTGGAGCCGGGGATTTTTTCAAGGTTTCATACGTTTGGTACAACAGTTTATGCCTTCTCTTTTCAATGGAAAAGAAATCTGTGGTTAAACTGTCGTACTACCTGGGTCGAAAGAAAAAATTCTATATGAAAAGCCCAGATCCAAAAGGTTAATAAAAGTTATGCAAATTCATATTTTTGCCATAACATTATTACTTTTTATTTACCTGCATCACATTATTATTACCAAGAACACTGTACCGAAAAAATAAATAATATTACATTTATTATTTCTTACACTATTTGATACCAAAAACCAGTCATTAAAATCATTAAAATTTAGAATATAGCTTACAATCCAATAAAATTTAATATGAGCATAAGATAACATGAGTATGAGAGAACAACAGTCCATCTTTGAAATTATAATGAAATTAAGAGTTTTATACCAACTTTAAAGACTATCTTTAAAGCTTAAGTCAAACAATGCATTTTAACCTAAATCATGTCCTTTACAAGAGCAAATAAGAAACAACTACTACAGCTGATTTAGTTATGTCTTAATTCACTCTACTCACCTTGCCAGACCAGCTGGCTCTCGCTTTCCAGCTTTAAATAATATGCTTGTAATATGATCCTGAGAGGGAAAAAATAATAATTTAGAAAGATAAATGTTTCTAAAAAGCTACTAACTTCAAAACAGTTCATTTAATTAAGTCTTTTTAGCACTAGAAACCAAAACAATGGCTAGTAGAATTTGTAATAAAACAGCCAAAATATCAACATGATTTGAAGTTTGATGCAGTTTTAAGCAATGAAAATAACTTCAGAAGCATGCAGAAAAGGTTGAAAATAATAATAATAATAATAACATTTAATTAATAATTACCCTTTTTAAGCAATCCATTGCTAAAACAAGGGAAATGAACCACAATAAAATATTTTTACTCAAAATGAACTTTGAAAGCTTTTCTTTCCTTCTTAGAAATAAGCTAAAACGTAATGAAATTTTAAATGCTTACTTAAAAAAATGAATTTAACGTAATACAAAAAATATCATAATGCATTAAATTCTATTTACATCTTAAGAAAATAAAGACAGGCGAATTTATCCATAACGGTGCAATTTTACATAATCTATGTAATTTGTTATTTGCTTATTTTTGTAGATATAAAATTTTCCATTTTGTAGCAATGAAAACATGCTGTGAACTCAACTAGTTAAAAATGACCCTTTTGTTTTTATTACATACTAGAGTTCCCCGCCACGGCTTCGCCTGTAGGAAAATTTTAAAGATTTTTGCTGCTGCCGCCGTACCCATAATTCCCGAATTAAAAAAGCTCTGTGCAACAAATACAATGAAGGACTGAAGTGTCTTTTTACCGAAGTTTGTCAGAGAAATAATCTTTAAATTAGTTCAAAAAAACTAAAAAAGTACGCTTTTAGATTCACTTATGCTAACACTAATGCATCAACCTGTACTATAGTAATATAGTTCATATAATATATTTTAGCCTTCAGTATTAATAATAGTACTAAATATATTACTTTTATATTTGCAAAGAACATGAATTTTATCTTTTATTCAGAGTTACATACAAACAACTGAAACACTAGAACACATCAACGTGTAATAATATAGTTTAGCCTTTAGTATTAATAATAGTATTAAATATATTACTTTTATCTTTGTAAAGAACTTTAATTTTGTCTTTCATTCAGAGTTACATATATACTGACAAACCCACAAGTGAAACTAATAGAAGCATATTAAAAACATCTCTGCTTTGTCCTTGCAAAATTGCAATGTTTTACCTCTTTAGCTAATATCTTAACTCACCGCAGGGTGGCACATGCAAACTCAAAAACTGAATATGTTCAGGCTCGGCAAAATTCACCATATTTAACAATGCCAAAAATGCTTTTTAGTACTTACGCATTAAGTCTACCGCAACTATAGATTTGGCAGTAAAAAAAAGATTTGGCGTTTTTTTGGGGGGGTTTTAAATAATTGCACGCGTGTATAAACAATAATCGCAAAAAAAGAAAAAATGCCAAATCTGTTTTAGCTGCCAAATCTGTAGCTGCAATGGAGTTGATACGTAAGTACATGCCCCTCCCCCTCCCACTCGGCCCCATTTCAAGGAAATTTTAGTTTCAGCTAATACCTTTTTTTTTTTAATTGAAGATTTATTTTTAATTTTAGTGGAACGTTTAAAGAAATTATAACAACGTAAAACATGCCAAACAGTTAAGGAAATTTTCCATTGTTGTTTTCATTTTTGACAATATTTAATATGTTACAAAAATATTTAAAAAGGAGCACACTTTTTTTTTTATTGTTTCGAAAAGTTACCTTCCTTGCATTTAGATTGCTAAAAAAAAGTTATTCAGCCTTTTGGAACGATAGTTCCCTCAAAACTTTTGATGATCTTTGATCATCAAAAATTTGTTTGGCAGATTTTTTTTACAGAAGACTTCTGAAATGATTGTAGCACCAATATCCTGGAAAACACATGGAGAATTTTTTCTCAGTACTGCTTTTGAGAACACTTCAATAACTGAGATTTTTTGCAGTTTTTCTTTTTTTCAATTGTTGTCAAATTTTTAGGCCATTAAAACCCTTCTTTTATCTAATTCTGCATTTTAATGCAGCTTTTAACATTTATAAACGAATTGATATATTTATTTAGCTGATTACATTACATGCTAATGCAGCATTTAAAGTTAAAGTTGATTTAGCGAGTTTTTTAATAGAAATTCTCATGTTATTCAGTAGCTTTTTTCTTTTTTTCTTAGTTGGTGCATTTTTTTTTCTTTTTACTTTCAATGATATCATTTAATCGTTCAGATGATTACTTGTCATTTCCATAAAAGTTTCAGTCTTGTTTCAATCCTTGCTTCGGCTAATTTTTAAAAATCCATTAAAAAGACGAAATAATTCGTTATAGCACCAAATGCCAAATGGGAGGGGGGGGGGGTAGTTTCTATGTGGCTTTGAAAAAATAGGGCAGCAATAAATAAAGCAAAACTAATAATGCTAAACGATCATGCTAAAATACGAAAATGATTAAAAGCGATAGGAAAATGTTTATCATATGTGTAAAATTAGAAACAAAAAGAACATTTCTTTTTTTGTACCTTTTGATAAATTGTGGAACTATTTCGCTCATTATCTTTATTTAAACTTCATCCAGCATCTACTAACTTAAAATGCATTTGAATAATAATATCAATCATCACGAGAATATATCTTGTTCTTAAGATTTGACTCTTAAGACTGTTGGGTCATTCCACGTCAGTTCACCCGGTCATGTAACCCATGTCCTCGGATTTTGATAAAATTTGGTGTATTTAATATTTTTATGGTGGTAAGTAACCACATGAATTCTTTTGCCCGTATGTAATCTGGTTTTTGTTTTACAGGCCGTCAAATTTTTCAAAAAATTGCATTTTCTGTCAACCGCTAAGCCTTTTTTCTTGTTCAAAACATGAGTTTACTTAAGTGACATTTCACGAAAAGGCGGAGGTTCTATTCAATAATTGAAGCATTGGAAATGAGCCTGAAGGTGTGTTCTGTCATTGCAAAGAATAAAATTAGTGGTTTTTTTCGTTTTCTCGTTGCTATTGCACAATACACACATTTCAATACCAAAATTTTTGAAAAAAAGTTACAGTCATTTTCCAAACCTAAATTTCACTGAAAGGCAAACATACCTTTATTTTTAAGTGTACTTACAACCCTTTTATGCTACTTAAAAAACATCTTAATCCCTTATTAAGCGGAAAGAAAAGTGAGAAATAATTTATGACTCCCAAATTCAATTGTTAAGTTCAGCAAAATATCAATTATAGAATAAAGATGTGCAAAACATGAATTTACATTAGTTGCTTTTTATGAAGAGGCGGAGGTCATACTCAATAATAGAAGCATTCGAAATAAACCTAAAGGTCTGTTCTATCATTGCAAAGAATAAAATGAGTGGCTTTTTTTCGTTTTCTTGTTCCTATTGCATAATACACAGATTTTATTACCAACATTTTTGAAAAAAGTTCTAGTCATTTTCCTAACTTAATTTTAAATTTTTATGTGTAAAGTAAGCATTGTTCTTGCTTTTGTAGCATAAAAACATATTATATTTAGTTTTAATGATTTAAGATTGTATTGAATGTGCGAAGAAGAGATAGGATAGCCCAATCTTTCAAGAAAAAATAATAATGAAAAATATGAGTTTCCGGATCGTATCGGATTGTTTGCCTTTGAAGTGTTTGTGTGATCCTATTTTTTTCAAATTTAAGGAATATACTGTTTGATATTTTAACGCTCAACCTTCCTTGCATTTGCGCATGTATCACGTCTCTTCTTATTTTATCAAAATATGGGTCATAGTGATAAGAGGGATAAAGAATGTGAGTGGGTTTTCTATTTTGGTTTGTTTGTTTTCCATTAGATTCGCTTATCAGGAAGGTTGGTTTGCGCTGATAAATAATAATGGAAGATAATTAAAAAGCTAGAGCCCCGGACTGACATAATTCAATAAAAATAAACTAGAAATTTCAGCATCCAGTGAAGAGAAAATACAGTTTTCAACACTTGCTATTGGATTTTAAAAGAAGAAAATTGAAAAATTTCAAGTAAGTGACTATGCTGGACTTGAAGCAAGATTATGTTTACCTAAGAAAGGACTATTATCTTTACTATAACCAAGAAATGGTAAGATGATAGATGAAATAATTACATCAAACGGTCAGTAACATAAGATTCTGGAAGATGATACTATTTTCTTTAAAAGGAGATCGAATATGTACAAAAAGAGTATTCCGAATATTTCATGAAAACATGACTTCAGCAAGTACTGTCCGACGTCGGAAATGCAAGTAAGGTCGAGTGTTTAAACATCAAACAGAAAATTTCTTAAATTTGCTGAAAACAGGATCACACAAACACTTCAAAGGAATTCAATCCGATAATATTCGGAAACTCGTATTTTTCATTATTATTTTTTCTTCAAACATTGTGCTACCTTATCTCTTCTTCGCACATTCAATACAATCTTAAATCATTAAAACTAAATATAATACGTTTTTATGCTATAAAAGCATGAACAATGCTTACTTTACACACAAAATATTGAAAATTAAGTTAGAAAAATAACTAGAACTTTTTTCAAAAATGTTGATACTAAAATCTGTGTATTGTGCAATAGCAACAAGAAAACGAAAAAAAGCCACTAATTTTATTCTTTGCAATGAATCAGGGATGAAAATCTTCCGCGGATTCGCGATTTTCCGCTCTTTTTATTTTTTCTTTCTTTCCGCGATCTAAAAGTTAATGTTGCATCATGTTTTCATATAAAACAACAAATGAAAACAATAAATGAAATTGTTAACAAAATTGTTAACAATAAATGAAAAAATATATGTTTTCATTTATTGTTAAAATAAAGCATGAAATAAGTTGATTTAAAGTAATAGAGGTTGAAATTACTTCCGACTTCCAAAATAATGAAAACGTTTTTAGGATGCAGAAAGATTGAATTCACAAGGATGAAATGAAATTATTAGCGAACTATGTACTCTACTTTGGCATGCTGCCAAAAACATATGTTTTCGTTGTAGGAGGTAGAAATTAAGAAAATTCAGCTTAAATATTTGAGATCTTAGTTTAAAAAATAGTAAGAGTTATTTTGATCTTTAAAATTTATTAAAATAACTAAAGACCATGCAATATTAATTAGAATTCATTTCTTGAGATACAAGTGTCTAATTCATTTAAAATTACACCCCTCCCCCACCCACCAATTTTTTTTCTGCATTGTTTTGTATGACGTAAAAATATAGAAATAGGAAATGAGCAAAAAAAATAGAGATGTTAAAAAGGTTTCAATTTCACAGTAAAAATTAAGAGGAAATCTCGAATGACTAATTTTGCATAATATTAAAAAAAAAATCTATCAAAGTGTTGAGCCGCATAATTTTTCCTCTTTTTTGACTTTCAGCTGTTTTCATCCCTGCAATGATAGAACACATCTTTAGGTTTATTTTGAATGCTTCTATTATTGAATATGACCTCCGCCTTTTCATAAAAAGCAACTAATGTAAATTCATGTTTTGCACATCATTTTTCTACAACTGATATTTTGCTGAACTTAACTGAATTTGGGAGTCATAAATTATTTCTCACTTTTTCTTTCTGCTTAATAAGGGATTAAGATGATTTTTAAGTAGCACAAAAGGGCTGTAAATACACTTAAAAATAAAGGTATGTTTGCTTTTCAGTGAAATTTAGGTTAGGAAAATGACTAGAACTTTTTTTCAAAAATTTTGGTACTGAAATGTGTATATTGTGCAACAGCAACGAGAAAACGAAAAAAAAAACCACTAATTTTATTCTTTGCAATGATAGAACACACCTTCAGGCTCATTTCTAATGCTTCCATTATTGAATAGGACCTCTGCCTTTTCGTGAAATGCCACTTAAGTAAACTCATGTTTTGCACAAGAAAAAAAATGCTTGTTGTAGTTTATTCAAATTTTATTCAAACAAAATTATATTATATAAATTTCAAGTATTTTTTTATTAAATCCTCATACTTGCAGCAACATATCTGAGAATTTTTAGAAATATTGAAAGATTTCTGCACCCGTCACAATTTACTGAAGAGATACGTATACATGCAGATTAGACTTAGCAGTTGGCAGAAAATGCAATTTTTTGAAAAGTTTGACGGTCTGTAAAACAAAAACCAGATCACATATGGGCAAAAGAATTCATATGGTTACTTACCACCATAAAAATATTAAATACACCAAATTTTATCAAAATCCGAGGACATGGGTTACAAAATCCCGTTCTCCTGGGTGATTTGACATGGATTGACCCTGTTGCCATTCATAAGTAATGTTACATATAGTACAAAAAAATGGAAGAATATGCTGTGAATTATGTACTTTAATTAAATTTTTAAAAATCTAGGGCGAATTTAAAATATTCAAGCTCGAGGTGCGGACTGTCAGTATGCGGACTAATTTTGCACCAATTTTCATAATTGTACGTTACGTAATTTTTTCAGGAGAGCGTTTGACCCACAACCCATGACGTCATCAAACTTTGATTTTATATATATAGATTATACAACAACTTTTAAATTTTCCATAACTTATCACTGGATATATATGAGAACTCACTTTTGCATCATTGCAAGCAATAGTAAATAACTCTGTTGATGAAGGCTGAAGAGTTGAAATTTCTTTGTATATATTAGGTAAGCATAACAATGCACCTAAAATAGACATTGCTTCAGTTCTAGGAACCTAGAAAGAAAAATACAAAATGTATTAGTTAAAAATTTACAATATATATTCTTATATTTCTTATACTTGTACTGAAAATTACTTACTCCATTTACATCACTACTAGAAATAACAGTATCAGCAGCATATATAAAATCCATAATCAAAAGAGTGCAGCCCGGAAGTCCAACAGAGAAAAAGTTTGGACCACAGGACTTTACTATTGTGTTAATTATATCCTGAAAAATAAAATGGTAACAAATAAATTTTAAAAATAAATAAACGTATAAATAAAAAAGAAGGGAAAGAGTGAAAAAAATGAAAAGCATAAACAAATGATTTAACTTACCTGATCATTTGCCATGAGGCCATAATGAAGAGCATGATAAAAATGTACAAGATGATCTTTACTGATGGGTAAATCATGACGACGTAACATTAATATACAAAGTAATTTGTAAGCAAGAAGTTTTCCTTGTTTGTACTTTTCAGGTAAACTAAGAGCCTAGAACCAATTTAATCAATCAAAATAAAATTGTATCATTGTATACAGCAAATGTAATAACGAGAGGAAATATAAATAAGATTTAGTTTTTTACATAATTTGTTAACAGCTTAC
Organism: Uloborus plumipes; assembly: GCA_038373865.1. Lineage (NCBI taxonomy): Eukaryota > Metazoa > Arthropoda > Arachnida > Araneae > Uloboridae > Uloborus > Uloborus plumipes. Next base: position 13,625 of record JAXGGA010007212.1, on the reverse strand, counting down.
CTGAAATAACCACGGAGCAACAAGAAGGAGAGGCGGCAAGAGTTCTGGAGGAGGAGGAGTTGTGTGGTTATCTAAAGTTACTCCTAAATTATCTCGAATCTGCAAGAATGTTTAATGAAAAGTTATTAAGTTACCAGAACATGTAAAATATGTTTGTAGATGCTAAAAAATAAATAAATAAATAAACCTTTTGCCTACTCAAGAATTTTATACAGTCCAAACTCAAAAATAGTAGTTTTGTGCATTAATGTTTTGAAACTTTTATAAACCTATTTTATTTTTTTAAGATTTTTACTTGCAAAAGAGAGTTTTTTTCATTTTCTTTGCTTGTTTAAACAACTACGCAAATTATTTTCATTTGTTTCTGGGATGGTTAGATGTTTACGTTTTGATGTTTCCAAAATCATATTATGAATACTAAATCTTGCAGTCTCATTTCAAGAAGTATGTTACAGATCTAAAATTGGATAAATTTGTTCACTTATAATCAAACACTACTATCCAGTTTTTCAATTAACTTTTATGTGGTGTTCATTAACCCGCTGCGTAAATGTAGGACAAAGGGAGCTGCCCCACGTAGCTGATCCACGTAAATATACGACAGCGAAAAATGTCTTTTAGGTGTTACTTATCCACTTATTTTTCATTAGATTTTTCTGGTTCCTTTATATATATCCCTCTGACATCAGAACAGAAGATATGTGAAGTATCTGAGAGATTTATTGGGTTTGCTGTGACGAAAACAGTAACACAAACAAGCACGAAAACAGAAACAAACAGAAACACAAGCACAAGTGGTTCAAAAAAAACAGGTGATGAAGGCAGGCGTTGCTTATTCACTTTCTTTTTTTTCAAAAGTTTGCTCTGGTTCCTTTATATATATCTCTCTGACGTTGGAGAGGGGAATATCAAGTGTATGAGATTTATTAAGCTGCAACATGTGGTGAAGAGCCTATTAATTCATTTTAAAAGTGTTAATAGTTTCCGTTCTGTTTTAAGGATGGGGTTTTTTATGGGAGACATTCTAACTTAGGTTTCACTTTAGTACTCATTTGGAAAAGATGGAAAAAAGCTTCGAAGGAGATGTGCAGTTTGTTCAAAGCACAATAAAAGACGTGAAACTGGTTTCGAATGCAAAATGTGCAGTGTCGGTCTCTGCATCGATCCGTGTATGTTATATTTAATCGCATCTTTAAAAATGATGTTATTTCTATGAAAAGTGTACATTTTATCGATTATTATGTAATGCATAGTTTCCGAAATCGCGAATTAGGGGGAGAAAATGCTCCGGCCCGTGAGTGCAGTTCGCGGTAACAACTGTCGGCCTGAGAGAGTGTTTTCTTCTGCGGTCTGCCGTCCCGAACGGGTTAAGATATCTTTTGTTTGAAAAGCAAAAATGTAGTATTAAATTTATTTTAGCCAAAAAAATACATCAAATGACTGTCAAAAGACACAAGCAAAATTAAATGAAGTTTAACTGTATACAATTACGAATTCTAAAAGTACATACTTACTTTTATTAAAAGCTCAGAAAGGTCAACAAGGTACTTAAGAACTTGAGCATGAACTATAGCATCTTTAATTTTGTTAATGTTTCCTAAAGCTCCTAACATTCTCTTCCACAAAACTACTGCCACATCAGACAACCATCCTCGAGTAGTACCCCCAGACATGACACTCCGTGCTTCCTGAGAACTACATGTACCAATTTCTGTAACATTTAATGAACATGAATATTAGAGTTTTTAGGCTTTTAGGGATTTGAATAGGAGCAAATCATTTATCTATCCAGTCACAGTGCTATTAAGAATAAGCAAGAACTAAATTATCAAAAAAAAATAATAATAATAACATTAAAACATTTTTAACTACAAAATTTGTCTTTAAAATTTTGGTAGATTTGTTACTGAAAATATATGACATAAAAAATCGATTAACTATAAAACAAACCTTTCTAAACTTTTAAAAAGAAATGTGACATACAATGAACAAGAGCACATAATATGCATGGTACATATCAATATATTGATAAAACACAAAATTCAGAAAAAGGCTTCTAAATGAAGAACTAAAAAATAAAGGCATAATGTTTTCTACAAATTTTAAAAATTATTGCAGCAAATAAAAATTATAATTTTAACTTTCCGATTTTTGAAAAGTTAACATTGTACTTGGAGAATCAATAATAAAGAAAAACATTACTTTTACTCAGAATGTGTTTCATTTATCCCCATTAACATGCATTTTAAAATTAAAAAAAATAACTAAAAAGCAGAGAAAAAGATTTAAAACAATTTGAGCCTACCTCTTTTTTTCCTTTCAGACAGACCTGGCATCATATCAACAATCATTTTCAAAGACATTTTTAATAACATCAAACAACAATCTTAGATACTTAGAGTCATGAATAGACTTAGTCATGAATCTTAGTCATGAATTATTTTTCAAATATATTTCAGATTTCCTTTTTGAAACACTTCATAAACCTTTAGCAAAATGATAATATAGTTTTACTAAGATACAAGTTTAGGCAAATTGATCTAAGCAGTTTTCTACACCTGAAAAATTCACTGTATATTTACAAAATATGCAGATCCACCATATGAGAAGTCCCTCTTCTATGATGATTAGATCTAAGCAGATTTCAGATCTAAGCTTAAAAAAACTACAGTAACTTTTTATATTAATTATCTGCAAGCCTTATCTAGTTATTGGCCTCATTTTTGTTTTCGAAAAAGGAGAATTTTAAGAAATAAATCAACACCATTGCTCAATTTACACTAGGCAAATTATATTAGGAGAAAATATTTTTAAATATGCAAAACATTGACAGTAAAACAAAAGTGGAAGATAAAATGCATGGTCACAAGTAAAATACTCTACTTGTACCTGAGTTATTGCACGAATTATCTGTACTGGACATGACAGCATCAATTTGCATTGGAGAGTCTTTAATACTTGTGTTCTCCAAACCACTAGAAGGAGTTGGAGAGGGGGATCTACTTCGACATTCAGAAGATTCAGAAAAGCAGGGAGATTCAGCTAAATGAAAAGAAATACATTTAATTCAACAATGAATGTATTTGAAGGAACAGAAACATACACAGATCAAATCATGAAAAATAATGAATGAATAGTACCCAAGGAGAAAAATATCCACTAAGTCCTTAGAGGTTACATGAAATTCATGTACACCAAAGAAAAGCTAAACAAAGAAATATTCTATGAATGTTTACTATTAGCAAGAAACTAAAATCTTTTGCATAAATAAGACTGGCATGAAATGCAGTACTTGAGGGAGTGCGATTTTCTGAAAATCAATGCACACTAGCAGCTATAAAGCTATTAGCAGTTATATAAAAGCATTTTTACTTAGATAAATTATTTTACTAAAATTGAACAAATTTGTGAGATAGAAAGTTATTTTCAAAAAACTGTTTGATATTGATACAGGAAGCAAAAAAGTGGTCAAAAGCAGGGTCTAGCTATTTCAAATAGTACTACAGTAAATCATTTTCAACTTATCTTCACTTAAAAACAACTAAATTTGCCTGTACTAAATATTTTTGGGCACTATTACTTTCCATCTGTATTACATTTGTAAATATCTCAGAAGGAATAAGTTTGTAATGTATTCCAACTGGAAAAAAAAGATCACAAATCATAAAAATTTCTATCTCTCTCCAATGATACCTTATTAGATAAAGATATGTGAGTGTGGCCAGCATTGAAAACCAAAAATAGCTCCTATGCAAGAAAACACTCCCAGGGGTCGCAAGGGGCTGTCTGAGAGACAAACGGTCACAGATTTTGGTTTTAACACATATTGCCAATTCTAATATGACAGTTTATATCCATATAAGGACTTTCATTACCAAGGCCTCACACTCTCAGAAGGTAGCTTCTGGCTGTGCCAGTGCCAGGCATGAAGTTGAGTCAGCTAATTTTTTTCAGAGCTACAAAAGGTGTACACATAGAAGGGTGTTAATGTAGCGAAAAAAACTTTTTGAGATAAGGATCAAAATATAAAAAAATAATTATCTTTAAATCTGTAGCACTTTCTTTTAAATGAATTTTCTCGATCAGAGTATGACTTTATAAGCTACTTGTACTAAAAAAAAGGCACATTTCAGCATTAAAAATAAAAATTAAAAAGTATCAATACCTCTGTGAGCCAAAAAATCTAAAGATTTGCTCTTTTGTCTAAAATACACAACTTTTTTTGAAGATTCCTTGTATTCTTCGAATTGGGGAACAACTTTAGAAAAGTCCTCTTCAACTGATGGGGAAGCACCTATTTCAAAAATATTAACTTTATATTTTTCATACAAAAGTTTGAATGCCCTTATGCTGTTTTAAAATCACAAACTTACTTTTAAAGCTTTTTATATTAATATGGAACTGTGTGCATGCCTTATTTCTTTACTTATTTATTTTAACCCATATATCATTACTTTATTTCATTGCTTACACAGGGTGGTAAGTGATTTGCCTTTTTAAAATGCTGTGACTTTTTGTTGGGGAAAAGAAAAACTTTTACAATGCATTCTAGTCATGATCTACAGCTTCACAAAAACTGTAGAACAATTAATATATCATTTGTTTTTAAATATAAACACCCAGCGACCGCGCTAAGGATTTTAAGTTGTTAGCCAGTAAATTAGCCAAATTTCAAAAGTCTTAGCCAAACTTCGAGAGTTTTAGTCAAAGAATTTTAATTGTTTGTTTTTTTAATGTAGTGTATTTTTCCCCCAAGTGAAAATTTCTGACAATTTTCCATTCGCCAATACTTTAGCCAAATCAGAATTTTTTTCGCCGAATTTTCTATTTTATCACATTTGGCGAGGTGGCGAACGCTTAGAGAGGTCCCTGAACACCACATTTAACTGTTTCAACAACAGCTTTGTTAATTTGTTCCCTATTCTTTGCTTTGTCAAATGTTAAGCAAACAAGAAGGAAAATAATACACTTAAAAGATTGCTCCTTTTTTTCAACAATGTGCTTGAAGTATAAAATCCCATTTTTCGTGCAGTCGAAAGCAAAGAAAAAAAATGGTTGAAAATAAAGTATTTAAAAGCATAAAAGTGGGTTGTAGGTGATTTTAAACATTCAAATTGAAAAAATATAGTACTAAAAAATTAACTATATGGAAAATATTCGTAAATAGTACTGTTTACGTATTTTTTTCTTAGCAATCAACTACTATATGACAAAACATATTCAAAAAGTATCTTCTAAAAGGTAAATTTAATTAATTACAATAAAATATATTTTGATTTGATAAGATAAAATATTAATCTTATCAAATCAAAATATTTAATTTGATAATAAAAATGTATTTGCATTTCAAGTCATTTCCATTTGTAGCTGTGTGTATATATATATACAGGTAGTTATCAAAATAATGGAAACACTTGAGATTTATAAGAAAAATCTACCGTTCATCGCAAATAAGCAATCAATTGTTCTGTAACTTTAGTAATACAAAATATAGACTTCGGCGGACATTTCCACATTGAAATTAAATCACTCATGCATTCGGGGAACGACAAGAAGGGGGGTCGTAAGAAAAACCGCTTTTTGACCATAACTCTTCGAAAATAGCTCGGAATAAGCTGTCAATTTCAGCAATTAATTAGCATACTATGTATAATTACTGTACAAATTTTTATGAACGTACTACTTAAACTTCCGAAGATATGAAACATTTTTTTAAAAACGGCAATTTTTTTTAAAGGGTTTTTGCTCATAACACGCAGAGTTTTTGATCAAACCTTATAAAAACTTCAGGAAAGATACACAAAATACAAGAGAAATAACATACTAAAACGGTAAATAAAAATATTAAAAATTCAATGAGATATGAACGTTAGAAGGAAATAATTTTTCACAGCGCATGCGCGAACGATAGAAATGTATAACTGTCTAAATATTGTACCCTGATTTATCCTGCATCTTATAAAAAAAGTTTCAGTTGAATATCATGAAAATTGAAAAAGATATCAGCGATCTAGTAAGCTGTATTTCATTCATTCACAGACAATACATAAGTAGTGAGGGCCTGTCCTCAAAGAGCTATTTTTAAATTAAAGGTGATTGCGTCATCGCTCAAAACCAACGTTTCAGAGGGTGTTCGGATACTTTTGGCCACCTACGTGTAAGGTCTTTTTGGCCGAATAGGCGAAATGTGACTTCTATGCCGAATATAAATTTTAAAACTGTGTACAATTAAACATTGAAAAAAATGCTCGATTATCACCACACTATTTGTGGACAACCCCCCACCATTTATGTATTGTCTACGAATGAATGAATTACAGCTCACTAGATCGCTGATATCTTTTTCAATTTTTACGATATTCAACTGGAACTTTTTCTATAAGATGCAGTACAAACCAGGCTACAATATTTTTGTAGTTATAAATTTCTGTCGTTCGCGCATGCGCCGTGAAAAATTATTTCCTTTTAACGCTCATATCTCATTGAATTTTTAATATTTTTATTTACCGTTTTAGTATGTTCTTTCTCTTGTATTTTGCCATCTTTCCTGAAGTTTTTATAAGGTTTGATCAAAAACTCTGCGTGTTATAAGCAAAAACCCTTCAAAAAAAATTGCCGTTTTTTAAAAAATGTTTCATATCTTCGGAAGTATAAGTAGTACGTTCATAAGAATTTGTACAGTAATTATACATAGTATGCTAATTAATTGCTGAAATTGACAGCTTATTCCGAGCTATTTTCGAAGAGTTATGGTCAAAAAGCGGTTTTTCTTCCGACCCCCCTTCTTGTCGTCCCCCGAATGCATGGGTGATTTAATTTCAATGTGGAAATGTCCGCTGAAGTCTATATTTTGTATTACTGAAGTTACAGAACAATTGATTGCTTATTTGCGATGAACGGTAGATTTTTCTTATGAATCTCAAGTGTTTCCATTATTTTGATCACTACCTGTATATATATATATATATATATTATATATATATATATATATATATATATATATATATATATATATATATATATATATATATATATATTATATTTTTTTATGAAGCATTAGATCAGTGATATCCCATTAGCAACCTTTGGAAGAGAGCACCAAAATCTTGTCTCTTTTTACGATGGTGAACTAAATCATCGAAGACCTGAAAGTTTTTCAAATTTTTTTCACACATTTCTTGCTAAGTTTATAACTAGAGAAAAAATCATGAGTAGTATTGATTTCCAAAACTTTTCTCAAATAGCAAAATTTCCCGACTTTCCAGGCTTTCCCAGCAGTTCACCCACTCTATATATATATATTCCACTATTGTACTATTCTTATAGAAATAAATAACAAGTAAACGTATGTGCAAGAATTTAATTTTTAAAATTATTTATGAGTGTGTTAATGGTTAAAAGCAAGATGTTATTTTCAAAACTTCTAGAACAAATAACATGATTGAAAACAGGGAAAAGACGAGTGCTGCTATTAGTAAAAGGGGTTTTACCACAAAAATAAATATTTTAAAAGTAATTGCTTTATCCCTTAAATATATGCACACAAATACATATGAGCACGGCTGCAGAGTCATAGAAAAAACGATGAATTCCAGCTTTGACAATTTTAGAACCTTAGACTCCAACTCCTTCACCCCAGAATCAGTCTGACTCTGACTCCGCAGCACTGACACAATTGAAATTTCTGAGGGAAATTGAGCGACTTCGACTCTAGGAATTTTAAATCCTTTGACTCCTGACTCTCATTCCTTCAACCATGGGTGCAAGTTTGGCCATGCTTCCAAGACGGAAAATATTTGACCCCCCCCCCCCACATGCGTGCTCAAGGGGGGGGGGGAAACAAATACTTATTGATTTTACTGTGTCAAAACTGGGGGTTTAGTACTCATTTTATTTTTAGTAGTAAGATCATGGTTTTAATTATATTCAAGCAAAAATGGGGGGGGGGGGGATTTTCGAAATTTGAGTTCTAAAAACCTCATTTTAGACAATCTTTGGTGATATCAGAAAGAGGTGTGGCTTATCTAAAGATTAGGTGATTGTACAGTTAGGTACTCTTCCCGCACAGTTTTCGAACATTAAAGTTATCAAATCGAAATTTTAGACTATCTCCGATAATGTTAGGAAAGGAAGGTTCTGAAGTAGTAACCTCGGAAGTTTTTCTAGATCACAGCTGTACTAACAAAATTATAGTACATATTTGATAATGTCAGGGGAATGGAGTGTTCAGGGGCTTTCCCACTCCTTAAAATTGCAGTTTTAAAAATAGTTTTAAACTTTTTAGTGCTGTTATGAGAGAGGAGATTCGAAGGCACTCGCCCAAATTTTTTTCAAAAATGATGTCTTTAAAAGCGATTGCAGGATATGTCTCGTAACATTACGGAAAGGAATGAGGCTCAGAAACGTATCCTCAGGGATTGAAAAGAGGTCCAAAATCAAAATATATTAGTTTTTCGATAATATTAGAGTGAGGGTTTTATTTAATTATTTTTTTAGGGATCAGATTCTTGAAATTTGCTCAAATTTAATTGAAAAAGTACAAAATTAAGAATGATAGAAAAGAATGCAATCTGATTTCAAAATACGTAAAAAATCGAGACTGACGGGTAAAGGCGTGAAAAACAACCCAAATGTTAACTTTATGCCAAACCTGTAAACATTGCTAAGTTTAATGGTGTCTTAGAGAAATCTGATTTTATGTTTCATTTATTTTTCTTTGGGAAAAAAAACTGAAGGAATGAGATCGTTTTTTTTTTTTTTTTCCGTCCCGATATCAGTTTCGGTGATTTCGTCAAGACGGAAATCCGTCCTGAGACGGAAGGTCTTGCACCCATGCCTTCACCCCAAAATCAGTCTGACTTTGAACTTTGCTGCAGCCCTACATATGCTATGTGTGCATATACACACACACTAATACAATGCAGAAATACTTTCATTGCACACTTTTTTTAGCATGCCTAAAAAGAAATAGATTAACTTTTGAATACTTCATTCTGAAAAGATTTTCCTTCTTGATTAAGCAATAAATCAAAGTGAGCAATTGATTAATGCAGCAATTGTTCTTAATTTGAAATCGACTATGTTAAGGAAATAACTTCATTAGGACATGATCATTTTACATTAAGAAAATATTACGTAAATTCATACAAATAGAAATTATAAATAGAAGCTCCTCAAAATTCTGCTAAAAATATAATTTGAAACAAATTTTTATACTTAGCACCAAAAAATACATGTAATTGTGTATAAAATTAAAGATAATAATTTTAATTTACCAGTCACAAATACTTGTTTCTGTCCAGATACATAAATAGCTCCATGTTCTTTAGTTCGATGGACAACTATAAATAAAGAAGTGGTAGAAAAAAAGATTATGTTAAACAGAATTTTTTTCCAACCAATGTGTATAATTGTTAAAATTTCTGACAAATATGCCAGGTGCCTCATGAAAAAAATAGGTGTTAGTACTGCTGTACACTTAAATTGGGATCAAATAATGACACAAAATCGCAAAAAATTTAACGTAAAATTACAAAAATAGTTTTATAAAGTTGTAAGACTAAAGTGTTTATTTCATTTAAGGAATTCATTACTCAATCATACATAATGATTGTTCACATATTTATCCATAAATAGGAGAGGATTAAAACTACATCATCATCAATTCAACTATGCTTGAAGAAACAATTTTGAAAATGTAACATTTTAAACTTTTAAACAATATACAATACAAAAATGTTTTTAAAAATAATGAGGAAAGTACACGAATACATTTATGAGATTAATGTAAAATTCATGTATTAAGAGTTCCAATCTACAAACAGACATTATGTTACACAAGATGGATGAATAGAGCTCAAAAGTCTGTCTGGCTACACATTATTGGGGCCTGGTTTTACTTCAGTTAAAAAAAAGAAAAGAAAAAGAAACAATGGGATAATTTATTGCTAACCTTTTTTAAACAGACTGGAATCACTAATACTTCGACGAATACCACTATCAGAAATAGAGCCATGAATTTTGGAATGATCTCCACTGCCTGAGCGAGTTCTGACAACTGGGTGTCCTGTTCTTTGATCTATAAAATGATATAACAAAATTGATACATAACCAGAGACCCAATAAAAATTGAAAAATTTTAAGTCAGGAAAAACATTTAGGTGCTTGACGAATTATTTCTCACCATATCCAGTTTCAGTCAATTCACTTGGTATCATTGAACTAGTCACAAAGGTATTTTTTTTTTTTAGTCATTCAGAAAATCTGACGACCAAAATTTGAACATAATTATGAAATGTAATAAGAGTAAATGTGACACATCACAAATATTATCTTTTTTTAGGGGGTGGGGGAGATGCTTTGACAGTTACATTGTTTCATTTTTTCCTTGTATATACTGTTGTCCCCGCTTAATAGGGAAATGGATAAACAAATACCCCGCTTATACGAATAAAATATCTTGGAACCAATGCCATAGACGTAATGTTAAAGATCCCTGCTTAATCGAATACCCCGTTTATACGAATAATATTTCTTGAAACCGACAGTATTCGTTTAAGCGGGGCTAATAGTACTGCAGTTTTTTGTACGAAGAAAAATTTTTAGGTATAATTTTTTTAATTTAAAAAGAATTTTTAATTATACTGTTAATTCTCCTTCCCCTTTTCTTTTTGGAAGGGGGTAGTACAATCGAACCTCATCAAGGCAAACTCCACAAGACCTTTAAAACCAGTTTGTCTAAACTGTACTTTGTCTTATCCAAAGAACAATACACTACAAACCGTAAGGACAAGATAGATAATGTAGTTTGTCTTAGCTGTAGTTTGTTTTAAGCCTGCTCGAATTAAAGAGGATCAATGGTATGACTATTTTTGGTTCTCAAGACCTCAAGGGGTGTAGAAATACATAAAATACCAGTTTTTACCTTTTTCTTTTTTTTTTGGTCTACTTCAAATCCCAATTTTCATCATGAAATTAGCTCAAATTGTAGCTTTCTCTTTTCTCCTTCAACGCTACATGACAGCACCATAGTTTTAATATTTACTATTTTTTCCTTTAAAATAAGTTTCATATTACCCCACAATCAAAACAAACTGTTTGATAAATATGATACAATTACCTAAGTAAAAAATACTGTGAACCCATTTTAATTTTCCAAAAATTAAAACACGCAAGCATGGTTTTTAAAACACATAAAAACCTTCAGATGATGAAATCATATAATGTTTTATTTATTATTTAATATTCTAGTTTTCGTTCTGAAGTATTATTTCTGGAGTGAAATTAAGGACAATGTAGGGATTATGATAAGCCTTAAAAAGATGCCTAAACAGACACAGACCTTTTTCTTTTTTTGGAGGGAGGCTGGAGTGGGTCCCAAAAGCAAATTTGATAAAATTAAATTTTTAATAATTAACTCTTTAAAATTCAAGTTATCTTTTTAGTTTTTACTTTGAAAATTTTAAGTTAAATATAATTGAACTCTCTTATACCAAGCCTTGATTTAACGAAAAGCTGGATTTAATGAAGAAGTCAAAAACATTTTCTTAGTTGAATGTTAAAACTCTGGGAGCATAATTTGCTTTTAGAAAGCAAATTCTGTTTCGAGAGGGCAATATTATTTATGATTAGTGAATTTCCATTGACTTCCAGCTCAGCTTATCCTTTCTTGGAAAAATTCCCTTCAACATTTCAGAATTTAGTGATAAGCCATAAATCATGAGAACAAGTGATAAGAAAAAAGTGGTCCTTATTTATTTATTTATTATTATTATTCATTTTTTTTTGGAGAGAAGCATTTGAAAATTATACATGTGACGTCAATGGTATCACTTCTGTGATACTTTCTCTCGAAGGTATTGAAGCTCAAACTCAAGTCCATGAAAATGAAAAAAAAAAAAATGAAAACGATAACAAATAACTACAAATGAATAGTTTGAAGCCTAACTATTCTCAACATACTTAACCTTTTAACTGTCATGCCCGAGATAGTTTTGGGCACAGCTGGTTTTCGAAAATGTCACGCCCGAGTATTTCTCGGGGTAATTTTTTTTTTTTTTTTGAGTGCATCGTATTGTTATACCCGAATATATATCAGGAGACGTTTATTTCGGTTTCATCTCTTTATCAAACCCGACTGTTTCTCAGGTTTGTGCTTGGAAAAGTGTTAAAAATCAAAATAACTTGACAGTTAAAGGGTTAATAGCCTTTGATATGCAGGGGAGAAAATGAGGATATCCCTTTGTATTCATTATATTAGGAAGTTCAACTATAACATTTAAATAAACAACAAAGAATTCAATAACAATAACTTACCTATATTTTGAGATTGATGATCATCATATACATTACCAGCCAAAAAATTTCCCTTATCAGTAACATTCTCACTTTTTGACTTCCCTTTTTCAAACTTATCATCTAAATTCCCAAGCATTGTCTTCCTGGCACCACGAATTTTTTTTATCTTTTGCTCACTGAGACGGTCTAAAGGCAAATCATTCAAATCTAGAGAATAGACTTGTTTTGCTAACACTCTGGTCAGTGTTTCCATAGTTTTCTAAATTAGAAAAAGAAAAATAGTATGTAGGATTTTAGTTGCATTTGCAGCTATGGTTAACAAAAATTCAATATTAATGACAGTGAAACCAATTTAACTCAAAAATTGCATTTTAAAATATACATGTATATTACATACAGGGTGTTTCATATGGAATGGGATGAAAAAGTAGCACAGTATAAATTCAGTAACTGCTTTATGTAGCTGAAACAAATCGATTCTGAAACTAGAAGCACACAAGTTTTATATATTGCAACCTAGAAAAATATCTCACTTAAGCAATCACTACTAGGGAAATTGTTAATCAAAATGAAGCCATCCAACACAGGAAAAAGAAGAAAAGACGCAGTGTATTTTGCATTACTTTGAAAAGTCAATGTTGATCATTATTCAAAGACTTTTTTGCATGAAATTTGGTAAAAAACCATTCACTGTAGACTGTCAACATTGATCAGTGGGTGAACCAGCTTCAAGTCTATAATCCACTCCATTGCTCTCCCAATCTAGCTGGGCTAAAAAGCATTATAGTGCTGTGCTCGCCACTACAACTTTCAGCTCAAATTTTTTTATTTTTTGTTAAAGGCACGTGTTTGTGCCACCATGTCTTCAGTACTTACTCCTGTAAGCCCTCCAAGAATGAGACAACAACTTAAATCAGCGAATAATTTAAGTGCTTGAATCATGAACAAAGTACACCACTGACCAGTGAGGTGGGAAACAGATGTTTGTCATTTCATCAGAGGATCAATATTAGAGCATCCATAGAAGCCTGGATAAGTATACAGTGAACACGAGCTACAATGAGGTTTAACTCACACAAAATGGCTATAACGTGAGTTTATCATAAGTAACATATTTTACAGATATAGCAAATTCATCGCTTGCAACATGAACATTTTCGAAAGGGAATCACTGGGGGGTCAGTATAAGCTACAAAGTATTGATTGATTAAATATTTCAGCACCTCTCAAAGCAGAAATTTCCACATTAATTAATTTCTCATAAATTTCCATATCTGTCAATTTCTCACAGATTTCCTTTCTCAATGCAGCATAATAAATTCATTTCA
>JAXGGA010007211.1:0-64292 GCA_038373865.1 Uloborus plumipes | reverse complement strand
CAAATGCCAAACAGCTTATTTTCCTGCAATTCTTTCAAAGCTACAGTATCAGGAGACTGCATTTTGCTCTCATTTTGGCTATGTCAATCTGGCAGGAACGTAATTGAAGTGAAGTCCAAATACTTAACAAACACAATGAGTTTATCATAACATTGGTAACTAAAAATATTTTTCATAAATGTAAGTTCGGGAACTTTTCTTCAATATACTTGTTTTTCAAAGGAAACTAGTGGAAACCTGTAAAATACGTTATCGTTATCTGAAAAGAATCTGACACTTCGGAATTTTCTTACCGTGTAATATTTACAGATTCTGCTGCGTGGAAAAATAATAATGCCTATAATTTCGTAAGGATCAAGCAGAAGGTAAAATTCTCCGATATAAAGGCCACTCTTTGATACTCTTTCGTCAATAATGCAACCAAGTTTCTTCTTTACGCATGATTGTTGAACTCCTTTCAAAAAAAAAAAAAAAAACGCTGAAGAAGAACAGGGAAGCAATGTCATCAAATGGAATACACACACATGCCCAAAGAAGGAAAGAAGAAAAATCTCAGCTTTAAAAAATCCTCCATATTGTTATTATTATTATTATTATTATTTGTCGAGCAAAATGCATAAAAAAAAGGCCTGGAAGATAAATTTAGCTGTTTTAAAGCTATTTTGTACTTAATTTATTGAAAGAGCCAAAAAATTACAAAAATGTATTGCTTACATGAGCACCGGCGGGTATGTGGAATCCACTTTTTAAGAGCCGTTTTTTTTAAGAATCAGGCAGTCAAAAAACTTGACATTTTTGATTTTGCTGAAATTTTCAGAATATGGTCTTCATTTAAAATTATTAAACACGTGTTTTTTTATTTTTGCAAAAAAATTTTTTTTCTTTCCGTTTTGGGAGCCGAACGGAATAAAGAGATGAAAAAAAAAAAAAACGTCTCCTGGACAAATAAAAAAATTGATGGAAAAATGTTTTCTCGAGAAACGATGAGCAGTTAAAATTAAATTTTATATGAGCTGTGAGGTTAGGTTCCAATTTTTTTATTAATGATTCTGTGATGTATTGATTTCTGAGACTTAAACTAGCTTGGAAATTGTATGAAATCAAGTTTGAATGAAGTGGTAGTGTTTTTGTAAATTGTACGATAAGTAATTTCGTTTAGATTTATAGAAACTTATTACCACTGCTGCACATTTAAAGTACTTATGTACTTAAACTTTGTTTTTGTTGTATTTATTTTTTCTTTAATTTCTTTTTCGAATTCATTCAAAATTCAACTTAATTAGATTTTTTTTTAGAAATGCCTAAGTTAGCTGAAATTAGTTACTCAGTTTATATAAATTGTTTTTCTTATGATTCTAACACAAAAATATTAAAAATCATTTTTAAAAATAAAAAGCAACTTCAAACTCTCTCTCTCTCTGTTGCATAGCGTGGTTTAGGCGAAAAGGAGCTTGCAGAATTTAATTACTGCACTTAATTACTTGCTGTCGTGAACAGTAATTATTCATATTTTTTTTTTCTTTTCTATTTCACTTTGAAGTGCTTTTAAAATGCGCATATTGCAAAGCTATTCGGTAAATATTATTATTAATTTGATTTCACTGCTAAATTTTCTCCATTTTGTTACTGATTTAACTCATTGTTTTTTCTTGAATTATACCACACATTTATTTACATTTTTTACACATATTACAGCGATTTTCATGCGTTGCCGTTGTTAAGTTGACCACCAGTTAGTAACAGACGCACGTTAGCCTTTTTATTAGTCAACCCCGGAGGTCAGGGTGCTTGGATAAATTTCAAAAAGCTATAACTCCCGAAGCCATGCTGCCGGGCCACCAACAGAAATGGAACAATCTTCGTCCACCCAATGTGCTGAACACACGAAAGTGTCCATTTCCTACTTTGCATTTCCCTGATGATCTCCTAATTATCTCGTTTACTGAACTCGCCGCTTAAACTAGTTTAAATAATTCTCCGCCGGTAACCCAGATCCTCCGAAGGTCCTCCACAACCGTTGAACCCTTTCGATCATCTCTCCGCTCATCTTTCCGAACGCGATCGTTCTAAAGATAGAATTCTCGTTTTCGAACGCGAGTCTCGTTCTTTCCCTTTCTTTTGAGCCTTTTCTTTCCCTTTTTTTCGAAAGTGATCGATCTATTGAAAGGTCTTTAGGTCTTCGAAAGAGGTTCGTCCAGTTTCGGATGGTGGCGCTGATTTCGGTATCCTTGCGTTCGTGTTTGTTTCATTGTTGCACTTGTGCAGTTTTCTGAAGAGGGACGAATTTCTTCTTTCTCTAAAACATTCACCAGTACAAACATCCAAAGACTCATATACCCATTTGCAGGTGTCTGAACTGGTAATACATTTTTTTTAAAAAAGATGCACCAATGTGAATTTTTACTAAAAGAAATAGAGGCAACCTCTGCAGTGAGAAGTTACTGCAAAATGTTTTGGAATACATTTTTCTATTTAATAAAGAGCGGTTGAGAGTGCTGTTAAATTAGGAAAAGATAAGTGAAGCTCATTTTAAAGATTGGCGGTAATTGTGAAGAAATTTAAGTAGCTTGAAAAACAAAGTAGGGGGATGTGGCGCAAAGTGAAATAGTTAAGTTTACGTACTTGTTTCAAATTGAATAAATCGGAAACATGTTCTAAAAATCAGGGTACATAAGGAAGAAATAATATATTTTGTAGTACAACTATCGTTGAAATGTCATTTTTCATTTTAGCAGTTATTTTGCACCTTCAAAAATAAGTGGAAATTTTTCATTTCAAAAAACCATGGGGCAAAGTGAAAAATACAATGTTTTTGAACTGAAACAGTGTCTATTCGATGAGTTACGGAACGTTTCATCAAATAAATGTGTAAATAAACAAAAACAAAATCAAAAAAAAAAAACTATTATTGAAAAAATAAATGAATAAATAGATGAACAAATAAATGAATTAATAAATATAGGAGAAAATAAAATGGAATATGAATAACAAAATAAGTAAATGAGTGAATAAATAGGTGAATTAATAAGTAAGAGAATGTGAATAAATCAATAAAAGAAGAAATACGTACTTGACTTAGTAAATGAATGCTAAGGTAATGCTTAGTAATGAATGCAAACGAAATAAGCTATTTCACTTTGCCCCATCCACTTTGCCTCGTGTACACTTCTCAAATTATGTTGTACATTTAAAATAAAACCATGCCAAAAAAAAACTTAATACGGACTGTACTGGACATCAATAGATCTCAATTAATAGTTATAATTTTTTTCGTTGATCTTTGGAGATATTTATCTTTTCATAGGAATCAATTATATGTCTAGGAACTTAGTTAAAATTTTGCTATATAGGTGTCGCTGCAAACTGAAAATATTTTACCATTTCACTTTGCCCCACATTCCCGTACTAATCCAGGAAGACTAGAAATACAGAACTTTTTAACGGAACATAAGACAAGTTATCTGATGAAAGAAATCCCCCTATACAACAACCAACAAACAACAAAAGCTTTAATTTGTCGGTATTGCATAAAAGTGGGTGTAGCATGTGTAAAAATGCATCCGCTTACGCGGTTTTGAGTCTATGTCCATATGTAGTACTCATTGAAAATGATTTGAAATGGTTTAGAGCTAGTTGCTCAACCGACCGATTTTGATATCGAGGATTGTCCATTAAGCGATGCGATCTTCAATTTTTCGGTGGAAACGTCGCTTAAAGAAGGCCTAGATGTTGGGGAGAGCAATTCATTTTCTTAATATATTCTAAATGCTGCAACAATTCACATAACTATCAACATATTATATGAGTACTACATGGATCAACAAACTTCAATAAAATATTCTTAAAGGGAAAAAATTTGCATAAAGCTGTGCGTCCCACTCCAAGCTGGAAGTCACATAATGATAACAATTGTGCAGCATTTCTTTTCTGTATGCTTCCGTGTGTTGAAATGGACGGGTTGGCGAGATTTTCCTGAAAAAAAGAACCCTTATGCTTTTATACTGATGTTTAGCAACTTCAATCAATAGTAGCACTTTGGAGTGTGGAATAGTGCCTCAAACGGCTGCTTACTGTTGAACATTTGAATTAAGAAAGAACAGGCTGATACAATCAACTCAGGGTGTATAATGCTACTGGACAATGACGAAATTCAATTCGGACAGCGCTTCTGTTTTTATTAATATCAGTATCCTGTGGCCATTTTTTATGGCCTTTACAGTGTTCTGTGTATATATCTCTTATATCTAATATTTCCGTGAGTCATAGCTGTTGTTGCTAATGCTCATTAATGGATTAAGGATGAATATTTTGGTTTAAAACAATTAGCAATGGATTTAGCCCTCATCCAAGATTAATTACGAGAAAGGAATGACTTGTAATTGATGAGAAAATAGCAGCATCATTAACCTCGATGTCAAGCAGCTATCTATTTCATCCTCCATTCTAAACGTGGTAATAGGTGATGCCCTTTTCTTTTCACCTGGGGAATAAGTGAACGGAGTAAATTAAAGGTCAAAAACTAATAATAGAGATATAGAAATCGAATACACATAAAATAATCTTTAAATTAGTTTAAAAAAACTAAAAATACGCGTTTTTGTGCACTTATAATACATTAAAATGTAATATAGTTTAGCCTTTAGTATTAATAACCGCATTTTATATACACTTTTATACCTGCAAAGAATGTGAATTTTATCTTTTATTCACAGTTACATACAAACAACTGAAACACTTATAATACATCAACATATAATATAGTTAAGTGTTTAGTATTAATAATAGCATTTTATATATTACTTTTATGTTTGCAAAAAACGTGAATTTTATCTTTTATTCAGAGTTACATACATACGTACCCACCTGTGAAACTAATAAAAGCTTATGGGACATTTCATGGTAACTTTCGACACCAAGATTC
Organism: Uloborus plumipes; assembly: GCA_038373865.1. Taxonomy (NCBI): domain Eukaryota; kingdom Metazoa; phylum Arthropoda; class Arachnida; order Araneae; family Uloboridae; genus Uloborus; species Uloborus plumipes. Next base: position 59,371 of record JAXGGA010007211.1, on the reverse strand, counting down.
CCTCATCGTGTAACATAAGTTACTGTTTTATTTTTGGCTGTTAAATTTTGTAAAATTTAAATGCATCAAAGATGTTTGAATTTTAATTTCGCTTTTGATTGCCATTTTCATAAATCACTTTTGTACAATGTTTATATAATATTATTTGTTTGCACAGAGGTGCTAAATGCCAAAGAATTGGTCAAAATGTAACGTAAGTTACCATGGAATGTCCCTTATTAAAAAAGAAAAACAGTATTGATTCAAAACATTATTTTAAACCCTAAACTCTTCGTAAGCAATAATCATACTAAGATATCCACATCTAAAGTTAATATGATTCTATCTACAATGTGGTCTTAATGGCGGCGTTACTCTCCACAAGTCATATGAATTTGTATAACATTTTACAAATCCTGAAGCGTTGCACTTTCAACACAATTTTTAAGATTAAATGCATGTTTTGTTTATCGTACATCACATGAGACCCATTTTGAGGTGCTTTAACGCTATTTTTTAGACATTTTTTTTCATGCGAATTCTTTCTTGATGAAACTTCTTTTTTGTCAAGTAGTTCACTGTACGTGAGCTGTTCTGTACTTCGGGCGGAAAAATCATTTTCATGCATGAAAAATGGGAAATTTCGCTGTAAAATAATAAGAATTGTTAGTCCATCAACCCAGCTAATTAGTAGGTAATATTGATAAACTTGTAATTTGCATTATGTAGATTTTATGAAAGTCCTAAACAGTGTCTTTCGGAAAGAATTACGATTGCCGAAAATGAGCATTTACAAAATATCACAAAAATGAATACTTTGCAAAATTACTTGCATTCATTAGGATATTTTTCCATGCTAAATAACCTGCAGAGTATAAAATTTTGTGCATTTAATTTTTTACTATTCCAATGGTTACTGTTTTAAAATGCCTATTTCCCCCCCAAAAATGATATGTTTCTTATAATTATTTGATTTTTCACAACAGTAAATAATGTTATGGCCAATTTCCGTACTTTTAAAGATCTGTATTTAAAAATTACGAATGGGCTGAAATCCGTTTCAGTGATTTCCGCCAAAAGCTAAAAATCAACAACTCTTTTATGTGTAAGGTATTCGCTTGTATACGAACTTTTGAATGATTTCTTTTATTAAACAGCTTTACAAAGAAAGTGCTTGTTCTACATGATTGCTACTGAAAACTAGCTGGCACCTGCATGTATGAGAGTTCAGCGAAATTTTTGTTTGATACCTTCCATAACTGAAGTGCAGGACTTCTTTTCGAGTCAATATTGAGGGATTCGTTGATGTTGAATCGAATTGAATCGTTTATTTCGAAAAGGGTAACATCTCTATTTTGATCTCCTCTGTCTCTTTAGAAAATTAAACAGCGCACGGCTATATTTTTGAATGTCATAATCAATGGTTATTTGGTAAATTATTGCAGTAATTGTGTACTTAACTAAAGGCATTTTTTCATTGATTATGACATTCAAAAATATAACCGTGCGCTGTTTAATTTTCTAAAGAGACAGAGGAGATCAAAATAGAGATGTTACCTTTTCGAAATAAACAATTCAATTAGTGTATAGTGTAATTCGATTTCAAAATCAAGTTAAGCGTACTTGCATTACTCTACCGTTAAGTTGTTGTCAAGGATAGATCCAGTTTCTGGTTAAGGAGAGGGTCATTTTGGGAAGAAGGGGATCCTAAGTCACTTTTTGCAACAAATAGGAGATGTTGGGACAAAATTTTTGAAACTTAAATCCCCAAAACTCTGTTTAAGCCTACATTTGGTCCCATTAAGGAGGGATATAGCCCCCATGACCCCCTGGAGCCCCTTCTAGTTGTTGTTTTGCTTCGTTCTTTCATGTCTCGTGTGGCAACTTTGTTGGCGGAATATCGTTCTAGTCCTGTGACGTCCAGTGTCCTACTAGATGGAAGCACCTTGGCTCTCACGGCTGGAAATTGTCAGAGGAATTAAGTTGGGTTCAGATGATCTGCTTAAAATAGACGCACAAGATATATTTAAAATCCTACATAATCATACGACAAGGACGCTGATGAATTTTTAGGATCTTGAAATTTTACTAATTGATGCCAGATGCGAAAAGCAAATTTAGGTTTAAGAGGCCAAAGCCTCACCAATAAACTACTCTGGTCGACTGACGTTCGTAAACATATTTAAGTAATTTTGTGTAAATAAAACAAACTTCGTTCGAAATATCACGCTCTGTAATATACGCATACCATTTCTTGATTATATAACAGACACAAACTTGTTTATCTTAAATACAGTGATTGTTTTAGAAAGATTACTGCATTCTTTTGGTTGGATAAACAAAAATATTTCCGCGTTCTATTGAATCGAGCAACATTTCTGCAATTTGAGCTTTAATTATGTCGATTCTCTCCTTCTAATGTTTTCGTTTTTACCAAAATAAATATTTTACTTCGTAAGCCTCTTTCTGTTTGCATCATTTACTCCTTCCCCCTCGAGGTATTTTTGTTAAAGACTAGTTTCGAAAAACATGTGAGAGCTTCAACTTATATGGTGGATTTTAATCATCCGAAAAGCAAACGAAAACCTGTCATTAATGTTGTTTACTAAACAATAAAATTTCTCCTTCAATAACAGCGAAGTAATATGCTCCACACACCCCGGTTCAAGACCTTTCCAGAAATAAGCTGGCGATCAGAAAGACCTGTTCCACGGGTAGAACAAATAGTGAGAATCTTCGAACACGACGGATGTAGTCTTTTCTAGAAGCAATGGGTGCAGCTGCTAAGAGTAACGATCTGAATCTTACCTCTTAGGCACAAAATGCGGGAAAAGGAGCATTCATTCCAAACGAACGGGAAGTGCTCGGGGCGAGAGAGTTTTGTTTTAAGTCGTTCGTTTGCATTGTGTTGACTCATTTAGATTTACGACTTGAGGAAAAGGGTGGGAGCGGGAGGGGCCGAGGGGTTTTTTTGATTTTAATTGACGTTTTTATCTCTCAGTGCGCGTAATAAAAGTTCTTTGATTAATGAGGAGAATCTGCTGCATGTTTTTGACGTCGTCTTAGGCATTTTGTTGTAAGAAAAGAAAATAAAACGAAGTCGGCCACCTTGTCTAGTGGTCAGAGAAGTGTAACACGATGGGGAGCTTCCGAGTTCGAATCCCGGCTCCGGGTATGAATGTACTTCCTCTCTCCCGTCCCTGTCCTTTCTTTGCGTAAATGTTTTGCTGTGCTTTCAATTGTGTGGGCCGTGGTGGCCCGATCGGTAAGGCATCGGACTCGTGCCCGGAGGGACCCGGGTTCGATCCCAGCCGACCAAAGATCCACCGTCTTGATTAATGGTGGCTGGGAGGCGTTAAAAATGTCGTGGTCACAAAGTCCTCCAAGTGAAACGATACCTCTGGGGGTGCTGGGCCTAGGGTTTGCTCGACCCTAGGTTCTGGTTCAAAATTAAGAACAGAGCACTCTTCAGGGCCCTATCCCGGTTAAACCACGAGGCTGTGGGTGGTAGGTACGGGGGACCCTGGAGGTGTGAAATGTGCTGTCAATTGTTTGTCCTACCTTATAAAGTGGTCACTACGACATGTGTGTACTGTAGAAGTCGGACTTCACACCAAATGACGGTATTGGGAAAGTGAAGCAGCGCATTCCAATTTGACAGCCTAGTTCGCAACAGTAACGACAACCTTATGTCCAACAATAAGGACAACAATAACAACAACGCAAAGTTGTAATTGTTTAGATTCTTATTTCGATAAAACTTTTGTACATGTTTATTTTGTTCTTGCACTCAAAAAAAAAAAAAAAAATGTACAATGTTATTATCACCTTTCTAAAGTGCTTCCTAATACAAGAATAAACTAAACATTATTAACTATTTTTAATGACCTCGGTTAATCGTGTTGTTCCGTAAATCGTAATATGTCTCTCAAACCAGCCAAACGCGAGATGACGAGGCGCCGCGGTCACCCGGGGTTAAGTTGTTTTTTTAACTCTGCCCCCTCCCCTTCTCAAAAGAAAAAGTTTTATGTCATGAAGGGAACAATTTTTAAAAAGAAAAAAAAAAGTCGTCATTTTTTTTAAAATTTATTTGTTACAACAAAAATTTACAGTAGAAGATAAGTACGAATTATGAGCTCCTTTTGTGCAAAATTCGCCCGAAGCCCCTTTCTCTGCACGTTTTTTCATGTGGTCTTAATTAACTCACTTGTAAGAGAGAGAATTTGAAGTTCTTCTTTTACTGTAGCAATGCACCCACCACATGCTTTCACTCTCAGCGAAAAAATACCTTGATGTTTGTTTTGCTTAAATGATCTCCTTTATGCCAGCTATACACAATTACAGTAATCCAACTTTACAGCGAATATTCAACGTCACATTCCTGTAATCGCATCTATTTTGCTGCTTGAATAATGGTTGTATTCAACAATAGAACGCGAGAAATCGGAGTCACCGTTCGAAAATATTTCCTCTGGAGCGCATTCTAATGGGTTGGTAGTGAAAGGTTATCGCAAACGATGTTTTGATAACTACTTCCACTTTCATCCGCTGTCTAAACTTACAATCGTAAATGTCTAAATTATTGGAATTGCAGTTGGCAGTGTTATTGTAAAGGCATTTGTTCTGATCTTTTGCTGCTATTTCTATATTTGGTCTTCTGTTACGGTATAAAATCGTTTTATGTTTTAAAATCGCACGTTATGAATCTTGCGTTAACCATTTTCAGGTGGGAAAAAGTGATCCGTAATACTTATTTATTGATTTTGGTCATAATATGAGAAACGTTAGTAAATTTGAAGGACTTTGAAAACATCACTTGTTTTCTTAATATGTGTTATTTAATGTAGATAATCTCTTTTTTTCCTGCTAAATTGAGAGTTCACCCATGATAAATAGAAAAGCGTTCAACACATAATAGTACACTCAAATAATTTACACTCGATTTTCTTACATTTAGGACGACAAAGATGTTAAAGATTTGAATTTTGCGTCTACAATTGTAAGTTCACTAATATACGCATGAAATCTTTCAAATGCAAACGTTTCTATGAAGACGCACCCATAATTCTTATTTTACGATAACATAAAACGTTAGGATCACTATTATTGGCTTCGAATATGGAATTCTTTGGAGAGAAAAACAAAAACTTTTATCCGAAATTGTTACTCAAAATTAATTATTTTCATTTCACTTATTATGAATGAATGATGTGTATGTGCGCCATTAACTCTTAAGAGGTGACAGAAATAAACAAAGTATTATATATTAACACATGCTTTTTGTTATCTTTTTTTCCTTTTGTTTTGTTTTATGTATTTTTTTTACTTCGTGTTAAAATGGCGTCGATTAAAATATACTATATCTTCAAATAATAATCTAATTAGTTAAATATACCTGCATATACTTCTGCCTCGTCCCTTGCTTAAGGACATAATTAGATGCTTGAAACGTACAGGCTTAAAACTAATTAGCTCTTATTTTTTCCTCTTAACTACTTTTTTGTTTATTGTACCTTTTCTTCTTATTTTTTTTTCTATATTCCATTTTAAGTGTTAAATTATTCCTGTATTTTGAACCTAAAACTGATTATATTTCATGTAAGTGCATATTATCTAAAAGATAATAGTATTTTAAAACGTTATATTTCGAAGTTTTCAAGCTCATAATTTAATTTTAAAATGCTGAATAAATTGTTAGTTTTGTGCTTATTTCTTTCAATTATTTATTTCTGAAATGTGTTAATGAAGGACGAACTTAGGATTTTACTCAATTATTCATGCAAGTTTTATGTTAAGTCAACATTAAGTTCTACTAGTGAACTTGTGAAACAATAAATAAATATTATACTCTAACAAAGTTTTTATTATAGTAAACTATGCTCATAACAGGGCCAAAAATGAAACATTGCACTTTTTAATCAGTCTAAAACTATTTTAGGTAAATGTCCTTCGGTACATTATTGTATTTGGATTCATGTTACTTGTATTAGCAATTGTGTGTGATTTACTGTTACTTTTTTTTTTCCTTTCAGCTAAATTTCTGCCTCTTGTGGCTCTTCTGGACCTATTTGTCTGTGGCAAATGGTGAACGTTTTCTAGAAGACGAAATGGAGGCGTATGGAGAAACTAAATCTGTTCCTTATCGTGCATCGTACCAGTCTCCTTTCAGCTCGTCGAATTTGAACCAAAATACTGATACTCGACCGTGGTACTCCACGTTAGGTCAAAGAACCCTCAACACCAATTTCCAACAATCTGTTCCGGCAACCACTTCTGGAAATCAGCAAATGCTGTCCAGCGGAACGCCTGCTCAGTCTGGAGGATCAGATGCAAGAATTTTCAGAAACAATCAGCAACAACTGGCGAGGCCATCCACAAAAACAAATAACTTTGCTCAACAATCTAGTCGCAGCAATGTTCCCTCAGTCGGCACTTCAAAACGTAATGAAGCCTCTCTGATGCAGTTCAGTATGCCACAACTTTTCTCTTCTAACTTCCAGAATTCTCAAGGCTTGAGTGCTGAGGTTGGAAGTCCTGATCAAAAAAGCCCATCTTCTTCAGAAGATGAAAATAAGCAGAAACACGTCAAAAAGATACCCCTGGTACTGATTACCATTCAAAAGCACAAAAGTAAATCACATGGTGGGAAATCTAAGACTAATGCTGATCAGCAAAGTTCCAGTAAAATTGGTGAGAGAGCACCTCAAGGAACTTTCGATAACGTACCTGCGTTGAATATACAAGATAATTCCAACTCAAACACTCAAAATCTTGGCTTAGGAGTTGGACAAAATTATCCATATTCTGTGCTGTCTGGTCCCAATACGAAGACAGCTGCAACTGGAACTTCTACAAAAGCAAGAGATTCATCTAGTGGGTTCCCTAGATATCCTGGTGTTTCCAGTGAGTGGACACCTATCGATAAAAATGGAGTACGTTTTGATGACGATGTAGGAACTATCATCATTCAACAGACCTTAACCGGATATGAAAATGTCAATATAAATACCGGAACTATAAGAAGTCCTAGCGCACAAAATCCTACTAATCAGCTTCAAAATGATCCTTCAAAAGGGGTTAACCAAGACGTGACGACAGGGCCGAAATTTATTTCACAGAACACTTTAGATTCACAATCAGTTCCGACATCTTCCGATGCCTTAAATAGGGGATCAGCGTTTTCAAACTCAAATTCAATGCGCCAAATTTCATTTAATCAAAATAGGCCGAGTAGTAACAATTTACTGAATCCACGAGTCGTCCAAACCAGTATTGATGTAGGATTAAGTAGTCCACAAATTCAAACTGTCAATGTTCAGCAACCCATGCAGCAAAACTCTGGAGTTATTGCTCAACAGCAAATTTCTGGGGTCAGTAGCTTTCAGCAGCCAAATCAACAACCACGAACAAATAACCCAATTACTCAAACTCAATTTACTGAAGTAAGCAGTCCGCGACAAAACAATGAAATAAGAAATTCACAACAAGTTTTTACAACGGGCACAGGTCAAAGTTTTTCTCCAGTGAGCTTTATGCAGCACAACAGTAACCAGCAGCAGCAATCTCAGCCAAATAATGAACCTAATACAGGAACTATCAATCAACAGCAGTTCGTGACAGTAAGCAGTCAACAACAGAATACCGGAGCAATCAAAACTCAGACCAGAAATCAACAAAATTTAGGGAACATTAATCAAGTAATTTTTGGATTAGGTCAAAATCAACAAGTACCAAACAGTCAATCCATTTTCCAAGGATCAACGGGACAGGTATTGAATAACCAACAACAAAATAATAACTTAGAAGTAGGGAATACACCAAATCAACAAGGTGTTGGATCACCCCCTTCTAATAGTTTTCAGCAAAATACATTTTCCTCAGTCCCCTCTTCGCTTCCCGCTTCTTCTGGACAACAAATTATGCAGAGACAGATAAATAACATTCAATTTAGTACCAATAATTCCACTTCTTCTCAAAACTTTGTCAATAGCCAATCGATTCCAGATCAAGGCTTTTTTGTTGGTCAACAAAATGTGGTTACAAACTTTCAGATGCCTGGTACTACAAATCAAAATAATAACAACGTAATTTTTCCCACCAATAATATGTTTATAAATACTGCAGGAAGTGGCCAAAGGCAAGCTGGTCAGAACGTTAACCAACTAAGTTCAGTCCTTTCAAATACCGGTGGCAGGCAACAAACAATTGTTCAACAAACAATTCCAGACCAACCAGCGCCAATTCAAAGGCCAATTCCAAATTCTAGACTTCATGTGAACGTAATAATGGGATCATCTACACCTAATAGTCAAACTAGGAGCAACAGCCAAAATTTTAATATTCAGCAAACTATGGTACCTGCTTTTGGATCACCTGGAAATTCAAATTTAAGAACTGTCGGGAATACCGGAGGAATGGTATTTTCAATAAATAATCCCTCAAACATGGGTTCTTTTATTCAGGCCCCTCAACGCAAAACTGTACCGCAACAGTCTGCGCAACGCTTCAATTCAGTAGCGCAAAATGCAATTTCAACTTCACCAGTTGCTCAAACGTCAATAGATTCTGGTGCAAGCTTTACAACAGCTAACCAACAGAATGTCAATTTTGGATCTGCCGAAACACAAGCGACATTTTTGGAAACTAGACCAGGAGTAAAAGTTTCTGCCAACACAGCACTAGTGAAAAACCTAGAAGATGGTCAAGAATCAGGGGATACATCAACAGGTTCAGAAACAAATGAAGGTCAGTTCCGACATAGCTCATCTAGGGGTGGGTAGTTTAGAAATATTGTATTACCTAATCAATTGACTAATATCAATAATAACTCTTTCTTTTTTTCAGATATGTCTGGTGGAAGGTCTAGTAAGCAGGTACATGATGACACTGCCGACCAATCAGAACCAGAAGCTCTTCTACTTGTCCTAGTATCAACAAAGAGGGCATTTAATCATCGCAGGGAGGACGACCTAGAGGAAGCTTATGAATCTGCCCCCGAAGAACTTGTCGAACTGCTGAGCCAAGAATCGAACGCCAAGATGATTCTGGATTCGTTCCACGAAGCCACTCATGGTGCTTATTTGAAAAACAGTACTGAAGAAGACGACGAAAAAGACGTTGATGATGAAGATAATTAGTTTTCGTTTGTTGTCCAGCAAGTACTGTAGAATGTACAAGGATGGTGATTTAAGTGATAGTTCCAGTGACAATCCGGTCTTTTGCTTGTCGTTAGTTCATTTTGTGATGCATCATCACTCAGTATAATACAGTGGACGTCGCTTAATAGAATCAACTACTGTAATGAATCAAATCGTCAAAAATAGAACAAAGTTCGACTTATTGGATTTGTCGTTTTATTGAATCAGAGCTAATTAGAGCAAACGTGATTTATCTAAGCGTGGCCACTATATTATTCGAGTATTTTCCTTGTCTGTACAGAAAAATTTATGAAGTGAGAAACGAAACGTTTTCCTTTGCATGAATACAATATGTAAGAAGCTCAATGTTACTAAATATTAATTTCAATAATATCGCAGACACGTGTCTCAGAGTCAAAGAGAACTTCTTTATCAATACATGAAGCTGCTGGTTTCAGATGGCAGTTGAATCCGAATGTAAAACAAATTTCATTTCGACTGGATAGCACTGATTTTCTTATTTATTAGTCATGCAAGTTTTGAGTGACAAAGGCAACTTTTGCCTAGTCGAACATAAATCATATGAAAAATATGCTTTATTATTTCTGAGATAGTACTAGGAAAGAGAGGTAATTGAATTCCACAGCATTTACGTTATGAAAGTAGCACCAGTTTTCAAATTTTTACATTTTTTGAAATTTGTTTTTTAGATTTCTTTAGTTAGTCTCTAGTTTTCTTTAGTCTCTAAAACGTACTTTCAAGAGAAGTCAAAGTTTTAAACTAATCTATATAAATCTTCAGTAATGTTTTAAAACAACTGAAAATTTTATGTAATTGAATTCAAAATTCACAAACAAATTACATGCAGTGTTGCATTGACAGAACAAGCCTCTTTTACAATTTAATGCAGCAATGTGCAAACTACTTTGTTCTCTACCTCGGAAAATGAGCAAACTTTATTGAACAAACGTCATTGATAATATACAATAACACATTGACAACACATTGATAGTACAATTTAATTTTACAACATCTTTAAGGTTCAAATAATTTTATTCGATTAATTTTCTGTAACTCTAGTTAATCTTTGTTGTAAATAACAGTATCTGTTTGTGATTTGTAAGTTTATATTTTGGGTTTTATTCATAATGCAACCACCTTCGGAGTTCAAATAATATTATTCTGTCGAATACCTCTAACGAGCTAATCTGAGTTTTTGTTTGTCATTTAAAATGTATATTTCGGCTTTTTTTCATCATACATGTTCTCATCTTTGTAAATAAATGCATTTAAAAAACTTTGATTTATTATTTACTACGATTCTTAATCATGAACATTGTAGACTGCATTTTTAAACATTGTTTCGTTTATGGTCTTTAAAGCTAATCACGTGACCCGAACTGCTTTATAGCGATTAAGATCATTCACTCAACAAATTTGTGTAAGTTAAATTGATAAACTAACAAAGATAGGATTAAGGGTATCGCAAAGTGTAGTGAACCTTTATTTAACTAAATAATTTTTTAACAAATTTTTATTTTTAATCAATGATGTAATTTCCCGTGTGACCATTAATTTTTTGATATTTAATGTGCAAATATTTAATCCCCAATCAATAAAAATCAATTGGTTTTGGAGCAAATACCTAAAGATGGCCATTTTGGATATTAGATACATTTTCGAATTCTTTGTCCCAAAGAAAGTTCTAGCAATCGTAATTAAGGGAAATTAGATAGTGCGAATGTAGTAACTTTCATTTGAGTAACATTCTTTAACTTCAACAAGTTTAGGTCAAGTAACTTTCACTGACTGGCAATATAAAAGCCTGGTCTTTAAGCATGGTTATACAAGACAGCACTAATCAAGAGGTACTCTAAAAAACTACTACACATAATTTAACTGGTTGGACAGTGCCCTAAAGAGCGTTCTGTTTTTTTTCTTTATCTATACCAGGAATCAAGCAACCCATGAAGTACCTTCGGAAGTGATGGTTTCGAGTGGGAACTTGGAGGACTTTGACCACGAACGTATTTAACTTGCCCCCAGTCACCATCAGCGAACACGGAGTAACTTCGACCGGCTATGATCGAGCCTGGGACCCTTTAGTCACGAGTCCAGTGCCATACCGATCAGACCACTACCGCCCTTCCACCATTCTCGTCCAATACTGCACCATTTGACTCTATTTCTTTTGCCACGTAACAAAAATTCTGACTAGCTAAATTGACTGATATCCAAAATGTCACCAGATTTTTTTTTTTCAACATGAATTGATTTGTTTCGATCCGGGATATAAATTTGAGCACCAGGGGGTAAATGATTGTTAGCAACGATGGTAATTACATCATGAAAAAAATAAAAGTTAAAATTGAATCAATGAGTGCAAACATTCAGGAACGTCACTTCAAGTTTTTCCAGGGGGGGGGGGAGGGAGGGTAAAAACACAACACAATTTCACCGGAAAACAACAAAAACCACGCCCACTTATATGTAAATGCATTGGTTTCTCAAAGTCAGGGGGGGCATATGACCCCCCCCCGCCCCCCTAAATGACGGGCCTGCAAACATTTCTCATTTTTCAGTAAAGATAAAAAACGTCTTAACTCTGGCTTAATTTCTTCGCTTAATGTTCATAAAAGAGTATCTTTCGAACTACTAACCTAACTGACGTGATTTTTACAGTCAACACGCATTTTTCCTCCCTGAACTTGTTCCCATGAAAAACGAATTTTTGAATTTTTCTGACTGAAGTAGTTTCTTTTAGATACATGATACTAACTGTAAACCTAACTCCATTGAACACACTCAACTCCGGTCTTATCTGCTGATTGACTGCTTTAGTAGTTTTCGAAAGTTAGTTTTTAGTAGTTTTTCTAAGTTCTTAGCTTGTTCAAGTCCTGTTTTCATTCATTAGGCGATTTTCGTTTTTGGAACCAGTCATTTTCAGTACTAAGTATCTACAACTATGCTCTCATGAATTTAAATTAGTTTATACAGTTTGTTAAAAAGCGACATTTTCTCTAAATTCTGTGTCTCATCGGCAACATGACATAGAAGAACAAGATGGCTTCCGAACGTTCGGTCGGTGAGTAGCAATTCTTTTTTTGCTTAGTGTTCACTTGTTTTAAAAATATTGTGCCTGCACGGTGTAGCTGTTCGATTTCACGCTGTTGAAATGTAAGCTACAGTAAGCATTAAAAATTAAAATATGCTTTTATGAATGAGTATAAGTTAAGTACAGTTATCACTGTTTCACAGCGCTATACATTTTAAACTGTGGATTTCAATTTTATAGCAGATGAGAACTAATTCCCCTCATATCCTGTTTAAAATGTGAAAAAGAGCTTTGTAGTATACTTTGAAATCAAAGGAGGTTTTCACAAATTTGTGAAGTGGTTTTAGTTTTAAACTCCTAACATACACAATCGCATTCAAGATCGTGAAATTTAATAATGTATGATGTTTTACCTGTTATTTTTTAGCAAATTAATGCATGAGAATTTTGATCTGTTACTATAAAATACATATGTTTATTTCATTCAGTATTTTTAGTACTAAGAAATTAAGCAACGCAATTTCAAAATTTCGGAGAAACTTGAAAAGTACTTGTGATCCTCTCAATTCAAACTTGACAACTTCAATTAATACAAACAGACGTTAATTGACCAGTTGTATTGTTTATATTATATATTATTCTGGATTAGAAAGTGTTAAAATACATTTTTAAAGCTGTGCTCTTATCGTAAAGCTATTCTATAAAAACATGTGTGTCAAGGCTGTTACATGGAATTTGAGCTATCTACGGTTGTCGGTCATATTTTGTTTAACTATTTTAAGTTTTGCTGTACTATTTCTCATGTAGTCAGCTTGGCTTTGTACGTGGACCATTACAAATTAGAAAGATTTATGCACAGTATGGAGTTATAATTTAAAATCAATTTGTAAAAGTAATCAAACAGCATAAATCTATGACGTATCGTATAAATGAATGTTGTTCATTTTCTTTGCAAACTCAAGTAAAGACACATTTAAAGGTCTTCATTTTCTGGATATATGCATTTGCGAGGGATAAGCATTTTGTCCACCCTCTTCCATTATGGAAATTTCAACACTGCCCCACCCCCCTTTTGAAGCAGCTTAGTAACGCTGGAAGAAAATGATGGTACTGATATAGTTTCTGTAGTTGTTATCAGTAAAGGTATATTTTCCATTAGGTAGAATTGAATCGATTATTTCGAAAAGGTAACATCTCGTTTTTTTTTTCAAAATCAATTTTTTAATGGCATTCTGTTATTAACGTATAAACACGTTATTCTTGTGAAAATGGAACATCTCTGCAGTTCTATCATTGCAATAATTAGCCCTTTTAAGCTTCTTCGTTTTTTATAAATTAGTTTTTTTGCTCCCCTGAAAAATTTTACATTTTAGAGATATTCCCTTTTCGAAATAATCGATTCAATTTTATTACTCGGATCAGAGATTTGGATCATGACATAAACCACCAAGTTTGAGTGATTCTCTCGTTTAACAAGAAACTTCGATTGCTTCTTAGGGGTCTGTGCTTTATTTTCCTTCGGACCACAAAAAGAGGAGAAAAATCACGAATGAACATTGAGCGAGTCAAGTCGAGTTCGTAACATAAATTAAGTAACCGCTTGTTTTTGGGTTAAAAAACTGATATTCATGTTTTAAAAAAACTAAATATTAAACAAACTTTCTGTGGTTAATCATCTTGGGCAACACAATTTTGTTCATTATTTAAAAAAATATTTTAAATGAAATATATGATCCATCAAGTACGGAACAAAGTGAACGTTTTTCCGTTTAATGACGTATAAGAAGTACAATATTGCGATTTTTCCGTTTCTTTTTTTGCTCCTGTTTAGGATTGAAATTTTATTTATGCAGACTGTTAACATAAAGCATAATTTCTTCCGTTAGTAGTTAATGTTTCAAGGAATTTTTGAATAATTTTACAGTTGAATTGGTGCTCTTGCTAATACTATTAAGAGTATAATTATGATATGGAACACTTAAATTAGAGCAACGGTTGAAATATCTTCCTGATTTTGATTTTTTTCCTGAGAGTCAAATTTCATTACTGCATAAAAACTAACGTAAGTTTAAAATTAATTATAAAATGTTTTTTTATGGTTGCCTTCGATTATAATTTCCTCAACGCTTGCTGTGGTAAATGTCTAACAGTGCAATATGTTATCTAGTTTCTCCTGAATTATCTGATAAGGATGGACTCTATCGTAATAGTTTTAATATGTATTAACTCAACAGAGGATTAGTGGCATGGCTCGTCAAGGGTTTTTAGGGATTAAATCCCTACCTACCTCCTTCGCTGTGCCCCTCATATGAGTAACATATAAAAGGTAAGAAGAATACAATGCTTCTTTCCTCTGCTAAAATGTTTTAAAGTTTTTTTTTATTACTGCAGATTCGTCAAACAGGTGCTTTAAGAAAATGCTTACACAACGACTTCTGTTGAGTCAAAAAATTTTGAAGGAAAACTCTTAAGTTTGAGTACATTTTTTAAAAGTGTATTCACGTAGTTTCTTTGAAAATTTAAAATCAATAGGGAATTTTCGTCTGATTGATAATATTCTTCAAAAGACTTTTTATGATTTTCACTTTAAAGTAATGAGCCTATAAAATTAAAGTTCTTGTGGCACAAGTAAAATAAAGTACTTTTATTTCCTTGTACTTTTTAATGCATAAAACAAGATTCCAATGCTGGCAAACAATGTGTTTAATCTCATGAAATGAACAACCGTTCACCAGATTTCATTTTATCTTATGCTTCAAATTTTATTGCACTTAGTTTTCACCAATTGAATGGTAGAATTTGTGCGTTGCAACTCAAACATATTGTTCAATATTTTTGTTTTCAAACTCTTTAATTGAGATTTTGTTTGAGGGAAAACTGATATTTAAAAAAAAAGGTAGTATTTAAACATTTTAACTGTTAACATGGTTTTAAAAGTAGAAATTTTCAGTGAGCTACAAATTGCTTTCTTTTCTGAATGATTTGCGATATCCGAATGCTTAGATTACGTCTTGTTTTTTCCCGAGAATATTCAATTTTAATAGCTAATTATAATATTAAAGCATCAGTAACGTTCACTAATGCTTTTAAAACATAATATATAAGTAATGTAGTACGATAATAACTACAATATATAAGTAATTGAATTTATTTTTAAGCTTTCAGGGCTGATAATATTAGTGATCTTAAAAAGGACACAATTTGTTGTAAAAATAACCGATTGATTATCGATTTTTTTTCCCATTTCTGAGCGGAGAAACTGTCTAATCAAATTGTTAATTTTAAAGGAAAAGCATCAATAATGTCCGTTAACGTGTTAAGTAAAATTTCTCAACTCATAATTGTAGTATTTTTTGGACTTTTATCCGACAGTGAGCATTTTATTGAGGAAGAAAAAAAAAAGATTCTTTACACAAAATTGGGGTAGAAAAAACAATTTTTTGGGGACGTTCAAGGTTTGGTAAGCCGCATTTTGCAGGAAGAGTGAGGGAAAATTCAACATTTTAGCAGTTATATGCACAAGTGCTTATGTAACGTAGGATAAGTGATTTTTCAATTATTAAAATGCTGTGGCTTTACTATGTTTTTTGCTTCACAGCTAAAGAAAATTTTAGCAATTTCAAAAAAATAAGATTTCATTTTGAAATATTTTGTTTCAATATTTACTGTCGCGTTAGAATTAGCTTCTATGAGACCAATGTCACATGATATTTTAATAAAATGTAATATTTAGGGCCGGCCAAGAATCAAGCCGGTATCCAACCCCCATAAAACTTTATATTACTCCGATTTCGAGCTTTGCGCGAACAGAGCTCTGACCTCTAAATTCCGACTAGGCTGACGTGGCCTCTTGTCTGGCCTAATAATATTACCAATGCGTAATTGTTTTGTATTGCAGCTGTTCCGGTCTTGCTCTGAATACATATAATAAACAAAGTACATTTCGAATGTTTAAGAATAATCTAAATAATGTTTAGTTCAAATAAGAAAAGACTGCAAATCTTGTGATAAAAAACACTTTAGCTTCAAAATAATACACTTTGAGTTACTGAAAATTTACATCTTTCTTTTCCTGCAATATAATCTGTCACAGCGACTTTCTTTTAGTATATAATGGAATATTAGTAAAGAGGTCACATTTTTGCGTATGGAATGAAAGATAATAATTTCCTTTAATTATCTCAACGTATATGCACAAAACCGGCAAAAAGTTCGCCTGCCCCCTTTCTAATTAGAAATCTTTAATTGAGATGAATTTTTGCCAATCACTATTGCGAGTGTGTTAACCCATTTATACCGAAGTTTTTTCAACAATTTTTTACAATTTTTATCTGCTTAAAACTCTTACTTGGAATGGTTTACATACATTTTAGGCTTAAAAAAGTTCGCCGTTGCCATATTTATTGAGTTATTTAACGTCCTGTTTATGGGATATTTTGCGGATATGTGAGCAAAATACGACCTTACTTGACTTTACTTTTGCACAGTAACATTACAGAAGGCATCTGTGATCAATTTTAAGCAAATCATTTTAAAATAGTTTAATTTTATGAAAAATAAGTTCGCAAAAAAAACTTACTTTCTTTGGCTACCCATGCTGGGTCGTTGCTTGACTGATTTGTCTGAAAATAGCTGTCAATAAACTCTGAGGTTCATATAGTGTCTCTAACTGGTTTTCTCAAGAAGAACTATTTAACGTGTGAAAAACAGCTCTAGTAAAATGATATTTCCATTACAGTTTTTCTATGCAGTAACTAACAAGGGTCCCGTTTTTAGGCTACTGGGCATAAATGGGTTCAATTCGATTTTTCCCCGTCAGAATTCTATTCCCCGCCAGAGCATTTAACTTTTCACACAAACTTAGATTATCGTATCACAAAGAATGTAATCCAATTATATTTACTATTAGTAGCGTCCGATTTCGCGCGGGTTAAAATGTAACATTCGAAATCCAAGAAGGTATTTTTTTGTGACAATGTGGTCAGTTATATCGGCGGGAAGGACAACGAGAAATCAAACAGAAATGTGTTATTTATCTGTGATGATTTTCTGAAAAATTGCGTTTCTACTTTCGAAATTAAAACATCAGTATTATACAGGGTGGTTATAAATTAACGTGAGGTGTTTGGAGCCCTCTAAAGCGTGAAGTACTGAGGGAAACATTGCCAAATGTCAGGGGCACACGTTTTAGATCATGGGATTTCAATTTCCGAAATTAAAAAAAAAAAGTTTAAAAGTCATCACCAGGGGATATTTTGACTCTGCAAAAGTGAATTACTCTGATTGTCGAGGAATTAAATGCTACTGACAAAATATACATCCATTTTATTTGCAAAAATGGCTTTTTTTATCACAAATGTAGTTCAATATGATCATCATTGTAAAGTTGCAAGAGCTGGATACGATGCACAACATTTTACACGGCAACTCGTTACATATCAAATTGATTTCTCTGATTTTTAGAGTTATAATGTCTTTCTAACTTGCTATATCGGAAACATGTCTTTGATACATAACACTTTTCAGCTATCCCCATAACCAAAAATGACATGGATTGAGATCGGGCGGATTTGGGGCCCACACCGGAAATTCTACGGCGATCATATTAAACCTGATTTGCAAATTCCAATCATTTTTTCTTTGCGAAATTGCTTTGTACAGCATTTTTTCAAATTTATTTTGTGATATTCAGAGTAATACACTGTTACAGCGCTAAATTCCCCCCTGGTAGCGATTTTTAAACTATTTTTATTTTTTTTTTCAGAAATCAAAATCCCATGGTCTTATATGTGCGCCCACGAAATTTGACAATATTTCGCCTAGTTCTTCGCGCTAGAGGGCTCCAAACACCTCACGTTAATTTATAACCACCCTGTATATTCGAAGGTGAATACTCACAAAATAAACATTTCTCAACTGTTTGAATTGAGAGAAGCTTCGGAAAACCCCGCGAAGCAAAGACAATATCTAACGCAAAATAGGCTATCAAGGGGAAAAAATGAAGCACTAAATAATGATTTTAAAGGAAAGCCTTTAAAAAATTAGATTTTATGTGAAAGTTTCAACAAAAATTGGAATAAAGAAAGAACTACCTGTTAGATTTTTTAAATTGACCTCTTGATATGCCCAGTGAGGACACAAATAAGCTGCAAAATTTTTAGCGAAATCCGACGAGTAGTTTTTGAGTCTGTAAAGGACACATAGGTATATACACTCATTTTTATATATGTAAAGTGATAAAGATTTAGGGCCGAATTCAAGTGAAACACCATTGCAGTCGCTTCGAGGCGATCGCATATTGCAATCGCTACTGTAAGTCGAATTCAAGTGAATTCGTTTCACTTGAATCCAAATTTTGGAATTTGCGATTGCATTGGTGAGTTGCGATCGTCCATGTTTCACTTGAATTCCTACCTTAAAATGACTCAAGTGTAATCCTATCAAAATACTAACAAGAAGTTCTGTCAAGAACTAAACGAGCCTACTTTCCCGTACATCGATATCGGCATTCTAGCATCTGATCAATATTCTATTAATTATCTGAAACTGAAAATTATGTCAAACATACCTTTATAGCACTTAAAGCTGATTTCTAAAAGCAAAATATACCCCTCTCATCAGATGAAATAGACACGTAAAAAGTAAATAAACGAGTCAATAAAGTTTTGTCGCACCATTTAAAGAACGTAACTGTCATAGTTCTTCCGTAGAAAAATTCCACAACCGTTTTCAAAAGAAAAAAAAAATAAATAAAAGAACAAAGAACATCAAAACACATTTAATCAAAGAAAGAAAAAAAATCGTTATAAAATGTCTCGAATTTCATTTTTAATCCGTTGCCAGTTAATAAATATAAATAAAGAATAAAATGCTCTCGTGAATGAAAAATTTTTGTTAACAAAAAAAATCGTCTGCCAAAAAAAAAACAATAGTTATAAATTAAACAAAACAAATAAATAAATAAACAAAAAATCGTCTGACAAGTCAGTCCTTTTTTCTGAGCCTGCATTTCCGCCATGTTTGCGTTGTCGGAAAAGGAATCAGAGTCCTTACAGAAGATTATTCAGAAAAGTACTTTACAATACATTATTTAACAAAACCATTTTCTTGAGTAGTTAGTTTGAAGGAAATCCGCCTTGAAGTTCAGAATCAACATTCAATTTAAATTTCTCCGTAGGCGCTCATGTTAACATTTTTTCTGAACGGTTCATCATTGAACGAAAAATGGTTCAAATTGAAAAGTGAAATATAGGAATGAACCTCTCCAAAATCTTTCGAACAAAAAAAAGTTTATTCAATTCGGACGGTTCACGAAAAAGTTATTAGGTGGGGAAAGGTTGTTTGAACGGTTCAATGTTGAACGAAAAAAATGTTCAAATTGAAAATTTAAATACGGTAATGAAGCATCCTTGCCGAGATCTTTTGAACAAAAAAAAGTTTGTTTAAATCGGACTGTTCATTCAAAAGTTATTAGGTGTGAGAGCTTGTTTGAACGGTTCAATGTTGAACGAAAAATTGTTCAAATCGGAAATGTAAATACGGGAATGAAGTATCCTTGATAAGATCTTTCGAACAAAAAAAAGTTTGTTCAAATCGGACTGTTCATTAAAAAGTTAGTATCGCGAGGCAGGCTGTTTGAACGGTTCAAAGTTGAACCAAAAATTGTTCAAATCGAAAAATCAAATATGGGAATGAGCTGTACTCGCCGAGATCTTTCCAACAAAAAAAAATTTGTTCAAATCGGAATGTTCAATCAAAAATTATTAGGGGGGGACAGACAGACCGACCGACCGACCGACAGACCGACAGACCGACACACAAATTCTCCATCTCAATACCCTACTTTCAAATTTTTATTTTTTCGATATTCATTTTACCTTTTTATTTCTTTTTGGCTTTTTTTTAACTTGGCGATATTTTTTGGACTTGGCGATATTTTTTGGGCTTGGCGATATTTTTTGGGCTTGGCGATATTTTTTGGACTTGGCGATATTTTTTGGGCTTGGCGATATTTTTTGGGCTTGGCGATATTTCTTGGGCTTGGCGATATTTTTTGGGCTTGGCGATATTTTTTGGGCTTGGCGATAATTTTTGGGCTTGGCGATAATTTTTGGGTTTGGCGATAATTTTTGGGCTTGGCGATATTTTTTGGACTTGGCGATATTTTTTGGACTTGGCGATATTTTTTGGACTTGGCGATATTTTTTGGGCTTGGCGATATTTTTTGGGTTTGGCGGTTCACTTAAAAGTTATTAGGTGGGGAAAGGTTGCTTGAACGGTTCAATGTTGAACGAAAAATTGTTCAAATCGAAAATGTAGATACGGGAATGAAGTATCCTTGAAAAGACCTTTCGAACAAAAAAAAGTTTGTTCAAATCGGACTGTTCATTCAAAAGTTAGTATCGCGGGACCGGTTGTTTGAACGGCTCAAAGTTGAACCAAAAATTGTTCAAATCGAAAAATCAAATATGGGAATGAGCTGTACTCGCCGAGATCTTTCCAACAAAAAAAAGTTTGTCCAAATCGGAATGTTCATTCAAAAGTTATTAGGGGGGGACAGACAGACAGACCGACAGACCGACAGACCGACCGACACACAAATTCCCCATCTCAATACCCTACTTTCAAATTTTTAATTTTTCGATATTTATTTCATTTTTTTTGTTTCTTTTTGACTTTTTTTTACTTGGCGATATTTTTTGGACTTGGCGATATTTTTTGGACTTGGCGATATTTTTTGGACTTGGCGATATTTTTTGGACTTGGCGACATTTTTTAGATGCATTAAGCCAATTTTAATGCTTTTTTCGTCTCTTTTATTTTTAACGGGAAAGTAGGCTAATAAAAGTGAGCAGAAGCAGCTGTGTGACTGATTATTTGGAGGAACTTGGTCTAGTGTTATAACCAACTGTACGGTAAAATATCTCTTCACGTTTCTATCATAAAGATGCTCGGATAAAACCGATTATTCATCGCAATCGAATCAGTATCACGCAGTGGATAAAATAAGGCACTTATAAGTATGATTGTAAAATTACCTTGCGAGGAAGTTTGATATTATTTTAACTTTTATGTCTTGTAAAAATGGAATGTGAAATCGTGCACACAAAGTTCTGTGAACTTATAAGTCTGAAAGTAATAAAACATAAGTCGTTAATTTTTCTTTCGTATTGATCGGAGGAACTGATAAGATTAGTTCTGAAAACAAATTCAATGAAATAAGAAAGTAGGTTCCTTAACTACGTTTTCATCTACCGTGCGCAGCAATATTGAAAAAAAAAAAAAAAAAAAAAATTTAATAAATTTTAAAATAAGCATTTTGTTTGGAGTGACCTAACTCATTGATTCAGTTCCAAGTCAAGCTATTCAGAATTACGTTGATCTACAATTTGTCTACTTTTAATTGCCCCACCCTTCTGGCGTGGTCATAGTTTACCTTCTGGGATCATGTTAGAATTGGAAAAGTATGTTAAAACTAAGGTCTCTGGGAGTCATTGACTCCCGAGCCTTCTCGCTGTTCCATAGCTCACTTATGCTCATTAATAATGTTGTTGGAACTATTGGCATAAAACCGAAAAAAATTCCTGGTGTATTGTACAGTTATTCCAAAGTAAGCAATAATTATATTAAATTCATTCAAAAGGAATCAACCACCTGCCTTAATGTGATCTTGTTCCCAAGAGTCACTTTAAACCGTATGAGTCATAAGGCACAAAATACATTATTTTGTTAAAAGTAGTGTAACTTTAAACGAGAAAGAATAACAACGAAAGGGATTAACTTTTTTGAGTTTTTTTTTTTTTTTTTTTGCTTGTAGAGATTTGATCGAGTTTCTTAGCAATAAATAGCTCGACTTTATATGTCTTAAATTACGAAAGATATTATTTAAAACACCCTCACAAGATTTATGAAATTTGCGATACTGCATAGAACGTTGAAATGTAGGATGGAATATTTCAATGTCTGCACATCGGCAAGCTAGAGTAAATTCCTGGCATTCACTTCTGAAATATCGGTTTGTTTTATACAACTAACTAGCGGTACCCGCACGGCTTTGCCCGTGGTATAAAATTAAAATTTCATTTGTAAAATAATTGATATAGCAGAAAAAATGCTCTATTTTAGTTGTAATTCAACTATAATTCCTTCAAAATATGATATAAAAATCTGGTATGGATCCCACGCTACTTAATTTTATGTGTAAATTTCTTAGTAGATGCCTCAAGTGCTAAAATAGTGCTTGGAGTGAGCAAGATAACAGTTCAAACATTTATATCTCTAGTTTGCCGCGAAACAATGCAAAAAAAATGTTTTACAATAATTAATCTCCTAAATATCGCCGATTTTAACATCATTCAGTGGATTTTTCGCAAAATATCGCCAATAGCGCCAAATTGAGTCCAAATATAAAAAGAAAACAATTTTTTTCGCCAACTTGGTGATATGTCGCCAAATTGGCGGCAAATGCTTGACGACCAAAAGCTTGGCGATATATTGCCAAGTGGTCGGGCCAATTCATATCACTTTTGTCTGCATTGAAATGAACACTGATTTACTCTATAAAAGGGGTAAAACACCCCCTTGGAACATTCGAATGCAACCCCAAAGTAAGATGCACAAAAATAAGCCAAAAGAGAAAATAAGAACAATTTTGTTGCTCACAGAAACCAACAGAAATCTTACCAAAGTTTAAAAGAAGAAGAAAGTTTTATTTCCTAGCTTTAAAAACAAAACGAACGATGCAATAACGCAATTCATACGATATTTGGTTAATCTGCGCTTTAGGTACCCTTTTCTCGCTAAATGGGCGATAGGCGCGCCAAGCGTGGTAACCCTGGCTATTTTGCGTAGTTTCTCTCAGAGCTTTCACTTCCGCGAGACATGCAAAAATGCGCCAAGTAATGTCCCAAAGCATTTTCACCCGGAAAAGACAGGGTTGCCAGAGAATTGAAACAAAAATACTACGCCTCCTCTAAAAAAAATATTACAAAGTAATACTGTTTCCAAACGTTGCCAAAATCAATGTTGCCGAAATGCGAAATCTATGAAAATGAAAAAAAAAAAAAAAAAAAAATCCGCCAAATCTTTTAATTAAGTCATTAGTATATTGGAAACAGGGTTGCCGGAAAAATACTACGCTCCTTATTTGGGCCGAAAAAATTTTACCGTAGTATCAAAAATACTACGTCTGGCGACGCTGGAAGAAGAACGAAACAAAAATAGGTATGAACACGTAACCATGGTAACAACATGAAAAGTTGATTTCCGTTGATAAAATAATTCTTTTCATCTCTCTTTTCAAACAAATTTTATTATCGAGCTGAACCATTTTAGAATCGTTTGGCTTGCTTTACTGAAGGTAAGCCTTGAATTTCGGGATTCTAAAAACAATTATTACAGCTCTCCTGATAATCGTAGAAACTTCGAAAAAACTTCATTTTGTGCAGAAAATTCCAAGCTTTCGAATGACATAAGACTTGAAAATGTGTGTGAAATATTTCTTCCCTATTTTATCGAATTTCAGCTAAGAATTCGAATAGAAAAAGAACGAAATGGAATTTTCGAAAAATCGCTTCGAGGTGCAAAACTACATGCTACAAACTAATTTTGTACCAAGTGGCATGAAAATCGACCGAACGGTTTTGGCGCTACGCGCGTAACAGACAGAAGGACAGAAAGAAAGAGAGACAAACCTTCAGCTTTATTATTAGTAGAGATAGAGAAGTCATACTTCCATACTAAGCACAAAAGTCATATCTGCACTTTTTATCAAAATTGAGTTATTACCACGAGGTGGTTCCTTATAACATATTTTACCCACATACAATGTTTTATATTTATTTGTAAATTGGAAATATTTTTTTTAAGTTTCGAAAATGTGGAATCTGAATCAAATATATGGAGGCGTAATACTTTGGCAAGCAGTTTCTCATTTTGAGTTCAGCTGCAGATACGAATTTTGTGCTTAGTACGGCAGTATATACAGGAAAGCCAAGTAATTTTGTAAAATAAAAGTAGAAAACATATGATTAACTTGAAAGCAAAGAAATATTAAGTTAAAATTCAATTTTAGGGTCCGTCATTAATTAGCAGTTTCTTCGCCGACTTGTAATGGCAAAAATGCATTCGCCTAGTCTTAGTCCTACATGAAATCTAGTGGCTTGAATGATTTCTCAATGTTTCTAACCAATAAACCGTACGAAAGTGCAATCACGAAAGGGAAAGTAAATAAATTTGTAGCAATCAAAAGAGCATAGTGAAGCATGTTTATAGAAAACATGAATTATTAACCCTTGTGTCCCCGCTATCGAAATATGAGGTCTTAAGGTCTGTAAAAAATGTTAAGGAAATTTGCCAAATTTAGCGAATTACCATTACTTCCCATCTTTCGCCAAGTTTTCAAATTTGGTGCTTTTAAAAACTTTTGGTAGATCCTAAAACTTTACATATCAACTGGGGGCACGAGGGCAAATATTTTTTTGAAGAATAGGTCTCTATATGTTCTTTTGATTGCTACCTATTTCAATTGTGTTAATTCTTACACCATTCACAACTTTCCTTGTTTTGATGTCACATTGTTGTATGGAACATGCCGTGACAGGAATAAATGTTTGAAATAAGTTTGAGAAATGGTTATTGCGCACCAGCAATGAAAGCTGTGGCTATTTTCCTATTTTACATTTAAAGAAGGAGCAGCTTTCTCCTGAAATTTTTCTCAGGTCAAGCCATTAATTAAAAAAAAAAAAGAAGAAACTTAAACAACTGGTGTAATGTCACCAACTTCTTAGTTTCGGCCATAAAAATAAAAGACATTTTTAGCTGCTTCTATCATTTTAAGAAGCTTATATCATTTCAAGAGCTTATATCACCATTTTTAGCAGCTTATATCAGCAGATTATATCACCACCCCTTTTCTTGTTTCGATCGTTGTCTTTATCACCGAAGTAGGGAAGAACGTGGATCTGGGTTCAAAAAGAAATCAGAATCAGTTACATCAGCACGTTCTTATGCTGTAGAAAAAGAAAGATTGTTAACCTTGTAGTTAATACGGATGAATGTCATTCTTCTCTTGGAAAAGGGGGTTAAGTTCGTTATTATGAACATTGGGGCATTTTCTGAGTTGAACCGAAGTTTCAAGCTCATAAAAGCTAAATACAGTGAGCTCTCACTTATACGCCGGCCTAAGGGACCAACAGAAAAAGGCGCATAAGTGAGAGAGACGTTTAAGTGAACAAGCCTATTTAAAGAGCTAAACCGCAACATAGGTTCTAATTGAGAGAATGAATAAGAATGTTTCTATAAACAAGGGACACATTACTACGGTTTGGTAATTACTGTAACGTAACTACAATGATAAAGAGAAAACGAAAATTGTAGCAGACCTCATTGCGAACTGTTCCTTTTAAAACCTTCCAAAATTGGTAATTGTCTTTTTCCGAACTCAAATTCATGCGGAAAAAATGCCTTCCGTGAGCAATAAAGACGAAAAATTAAAGAGGAAAGTGACGAAAACTGCTTATTTTTTAAAGAAAATAAATTTATTTATTTTAATTTTAAGGAAAATTCGACGCATAAGTGAAATATTTATCTTTAGAGCGACGCATAAACGAATAATACTATCATTATTTTGCTATGGAATGTGCTGGGACCATTTAAAATCGTCGTATAAGTGAAAAAGGCGCATAAACGAGGCGGCGTATAAGTGAGAGTTCACTGTATACGAATAAACGTGTAAATTTTTTTTAAAGTACATTTTTGAATTTAAGTATTTTTTTATTCGAGCACTAAATACAATACTTGATATTTTATTAAGAGTTTCTGGGTAATCGAACTTAATCCTCTACTGCTCCCCGTGACCCTAAGTTTAAGTCAAACTTTATCATTACATTTCCATGTGAAAGCGGTATCCCTTTGGTGAACCTAAACAGTACGACTTGAGTAATACCTGAGTTAAAAATTGGAGTCATAAATTGAAGGGAGCTCTTCTTGCACAAAGGAGGAAAGGCTCAATTTGAGTGAATTCTTGGCGCATTTAACTATCCTCGACAGCTCTGAGAATTTCATAATTACTAAGTTTTCCCCCTGTTTCCTGTTTAGAAACTTTCATTTTTGTTAATGACAAAAACGAACCGGTTTTATTCAAAAAGCGGCATTTTATTACAGTTGAAATATACCACTAAATTCAGTAAAAGCAGATACATTTACTTACCTCGTACAAATACAAGGGTATTAGTCTTATTCATTTTGGAAAGGAACTTTCATGCCTTAAAATCGAAAGTTATGACCTTTTGCAAAACTATTCAAGCCTAAAAAATAAAGTTGACAGGCACGACATACAGCTGTAACAGTTTTTTATAGCTGCTTTTTAAATAATAAGAAAAGTAAAGAAAAAAGAATGCATGGTAGAAGCATATATCAAGCAAAAGCAAAACTACACCGTCAAACCATAGAGGTTGGTTTGACCTAATTTTATGGTTTTCATCCGAAATGATAGCTGTGAAATCGAAGATTTAACACTTTCAGGTCTGAGCCTTTTCGACCGCGCATCTCCCTCCAGACTGGGGGTTTTTGTCGCTTTTCGTGATTTTTTAAAAAATACTTTGAAAAAGTAAATGTTGGTAATTTTAATTTTATTAAATACTTCAAAATGTTTTCTTTCATGATGAAAGACCTATTTAAGTGAAACAACAATTAATATTTAGTAAGAAATTGTCGAAAAATGCATGTTTGGAACTTGAAAAAAAAACTTCCGCATAGGAAAATATCATTTTTTACCATGAAAATATGCACAAATTTAATTAAAAACTTACCCAAATCTTGAACAAATATTTAAAATAAGATTTAATTTTCAAATGCACATTATTTTGCAAAATTTGCTTTGGTGTGGTACATTTCAAAACACGGATTTGCACTGTCGCACGCTTACACTAACTCATATAAGCCTCGATTCTAAGCGTCTCTTGCAGTTAATTCTGTTTGGTGGTTGCATCTAAGAATTTTTAAGAAAGTAAAAGGCCCATAGATAATATCTAAAAAGGATTGAAACGAAAAAATAAAACCGTATTTTCATAGCTACATTAGCTCAAACTTGACCCCGAACTGAGCTCGGGCTTTGTCATTTTCAACAAAAACGGCACCCCGAGCTGAGCTCGGGCTTAGACTGAAAAGTGTTAAACTCGTGAGACAAAATATATGTAGAGCGAAAAAACTAATTTTTATACTGATAAGAAAATATCATTTTTACTTTCTTCTATATCTAATACTAGCTTAATACCCGGCGTTGCCCGGGTGCTTATTAATACAACATAGCATTCAGGGAAAATAAGTTTGAAAGAGTTCTATTCATATGGGTATAAAGTAATTTGCATCAATCAGTCTCTTAGGTACAAACTTTGAAAAAAACTAAAATATTACAGAAAGTTAAACGTTTACAGAAAAATAGTCTTATCAAAAGGTGAAAATGAAAGATAAATGTTGTCTGTGCTTTGCCGCGTCCACTGGCATGAAATATATGCACATGGAAGTGAAAAAATTGCATCAATTTCACCCGCCAAATTTAAAATATTAACTTTTCTCTATTAACTGTTCCCACCTACAAAGTAAAAATTATTATAACTCAGAAATAAATCTGTTTCTCGTTCTGAAGGCTTATCTCCATTACAGACGCAACTGTAGTCGCATTGCAAATTTGAAATTCAAATCCGTGGCTCTTTTTATAAAGTCCACATGAATTATGATTGTTTTTTACTTATTTCAATGCTAAAAGGAAATAGGTGAGCCTTAAATTGAAAATTCATTACTTTAATCGTAATCATTGTTGGAAAATACTAATATTTAAAAATCTTAAATTTCATCAATTTGAATGCTAAAAGGCCTATCTCGATTACAATATAAATAGGCTAGATTCCAATAAAAGGGTCATTTTTTGACAAAAAATTTAAATTTGAGCTTTTTAGATTTTTTAAAATTTCAAGACCCCGCCTATGAGAATTCTAGGGCATCAAGGAACCTCTGTGTCAAGTTTGATGAAAATCTGACGCAAACTGTGGATTTGTATAGAGAACAAGTATATATATAT
The DNA here is from genome assembly GCA_038373865.1 of Uloborus plumipes. Taxonomy (NCBI): domain Eukaryota; kingdom Metazoa; phylum Arthropoda; class Arachnida; order Araneae; family Uloboridae; genus Uloborus; species Uloborus plumipes. The sequence goes on along the minus strand of JAXGGA010007211.1, from coordinate 31,122 downwards.
ATACATACTCATTTTTATAGATATAGATATAGAAGAAAGTATTGGTTTCGTGAAAATTTTCGAATGTCGAATTTTGACGGATTTGCACGTTTTGAGGTGTGCTGAGTCCATTTCGACCATTTTTGGAAAATGTCTGTCTGTCTGTGTGTGTGTGTCTGTGTGTGAGTCTGTATGTGTGTGACCAGTTTTTGTGGCCGCGCTAGAGCAAAAACTACTGAATGAAATCGAACAAAAATTTTTGCACATATGTACCACCATGTGAACTGGTGCACCTGACTTTTTTTAGCGAATTCCTCCAAGGGGGGTGGAGCAATCGCACGTGTTGCACGTCTGCGCGGGGGTGATTGCTATATCTCAGGAAGTAACCGGCGGAATCAAACGAAAATTGGTCCATAGGTAGACCCTACTGAGTACAGGTGCTGATTCAATTTGTTTGTCAATATCTCGAAGGGGGGTGGAGCAATCGCACGTGTTCTGCGCGGGGGTGACTGCTATATCTCAGGAAGTAACCGGCGGAATCAAACGAAAATTGGTCCATAGGTAGACCCTATTGAGTACAGGTGCTGATTCAATTTGTGTGTCAATATCTCAAAGGGGGGTGGAGCAATCAAAAGTGCTTATTTTGTCATTGCACCTACTGTATCTCGGGAAATATTGCTGCGATTTGAATGAAATTTGGAATAACACTAACCCAATATGGAAGCAAGCATCGATTAAATTTTGGCGCCAATCGCCCCAGGGGGAGGGTGGGGTGATTTTTGCGCTTAGTCAACAATGCGAAAAATTAATTCATTAAAAAATCGCTTTCACGCTATTTAATTATCAAAACAGCTGAAAACTTTCAATGATTTGAAATTTTTAACTGTTGCCAATTTCTTTTTACTAACAAATAAAATGTTTGCAATTAATCTAAACAAGGCTTTTGCAATGATTTCCAATTTCGCTCATTGATTCTGCATTTGCAGGGTTATTACGATAATTGGGAAATTGGAGCTGTCTCCAATTACTCGGGCGAGTACGTATTTTATTTTGTAACCGGAATTCATAAGATAGATATAGAAGAAAGTTTCGTGACGGCCACGACAGCTAGTTCAGTAAATGTTTTTAGAGAACATTGACCTTAGATTTCCGCCAAAACAATAAACCCAATTTTCGATTTAAAAATTAATAATTAATTATAAAAGAAAAGAAAATATGTTTTATGAAGTTGATTTTTGCTTTTGCCTCCCGTTGTCTCTGGATGATTGATAAATTATGCACACCTGTGGGCACTGTCAGGCAAAAACATTTTTTGACATTCTAATCACTAGTTTTCACCTGCGACGTTTCAAACCAGGAAGTAAAGGCTTACACGACGTGTTTAAAACTTGTCTAATAACTTCCGATTAGTTCGCTAAGTTTTCTCTATTATACGAGATAGATGAGCCCGATGGACATAAGAGATATAATTTTATTCATAGAACATATTTTTTCGTCTTTACTTTTCTTTGTTAACATTGAAGAATAGTTATGAATTTAATTTAACCCTTTAACGGGCACAATCCGTTTTTCTCCGAAGTTCTCCATTTTGGATTATAATTAGAAAAAGGAAGCTCATTTATGACCAAAAAATGTATTTTTTTACATTTCGCTGTTGTGGCTTTTGTTCTTAAGAGGGGTGAGTAAAGTTAACCAACGTCCATTACGAGCAATGGCATTTTACTGATTTATTCAATAGAATAAATGTAAAATACAAAATAATTTCATAAGTAAATGTGCATTCCTTGTGAAACTATTCGTCATTAGTTATTTCAAATGACACATTTTTTAGTTACGCATGAAATAAGTGATAGAAAAATTAAATACAGTGTAAATCACCAAAAATACTTTTAGTTTGTCTGATGGAACAACGTGAAACATGGAGCAGCTCACAATGCAACATTACATGTTGTACATAAAACTTCTGTGCGTTTCTAGTGCGTTTTAAGTTGGTAAGATATTTACCACCGCCTTAAAAAGGATTAAAAGAGCCTCGATTAACCGAGTAACCTATTAAGACTGCACTATATACGGTAATGGCAGAAATCTAGTAAAAACGATTATTGTCAAACTCGCTTATAACGGGCCCTGATTTGAGGATACTCCCAGTTTAACGAGGAAATCAGAAGTATTTGGAAAGTTAAGCCGATGGGTGAACACTAAGTAAAACGAATAACTGTTTTGGTCCTTTGAGCTCGCTATAAGCAAGTTAGACTGCATTTAAAAATGATTCTATAAGGACCACAGAGACTTGAACTCGGAGTTCCAATATGTACATATTTCGAGAATAACTGCTGAACGAGATGTTTTTTATGTGTTACCTAGTCTTCATTCACTAACCGTTTAGTTTCAAACTGATCAAAGGTGTGCTAAAAGTTTTTTTTCTGTTGCCCCATGGTTGAGCTTATCACAACTGATCCTACTTGCCAAAATAAATAAATAGCATAAAATCAAGACGTTGGTTTGATGAGGTTCAGCTGATCGGAGTTCTAGTACAATTTAAATCAGTTAAGAAAGTTTTGTGGGGCTCTTTATTTGTTTTTATGCTCCTAAACACGAGCTGTATTCATAGGTTAGTCCACAGTTGATAAAAATTGTGAGTTACCAGAAATAGAGAGGTTGAAGAACACACCAATCCTTAACAAAAAAGGTGTTTTATTATACAATATATGTATAAACTTGTTATATACAATGAATGAACAAAATAGCATAAATATACATCAGCATGGATACCGAAGAAATCGTTTCTTGGCAAAGAACTCTTACTCGAGGAAACACGCACCTTGTGTAGTGAAAAAGTAAAAAATTTTCAACACATAAAAATTATTTTTTTATAAAGCATTTTTTTATGTCACAGTTGAATTACTAAATGAATTGTAATGTACCAATCTCGTTTAAAAATGACTATTTTAGTTTTTAATAAGAATATTTGTGACAAGGCGATTACTATTTGTTTGAAATGGCAAAGTTAGTTTCAAAACAATCGTGTTAATTATATGGCACTAAAGCAAAAAATTACCTTTTCAAAACGGTGTATATAATTTATTTTAGAAATATATGTGAAGAATAACTTGATTAAATTAGAAAAGTTGCAATTAATATTTCTCATTACTGGTTTTATTGCGAAGTTTTGCTTCAAATGCGTTTCTTTAAATAAATATTTTGATGGATAAAAATAAATGTTGTGTTTTGTTTTTGAAGTGTGATATATTTTCATATTTTTAAGATTAGCATCTGGATGCAAGCGGATTAAAAAAAAAGTTAACGAGAAAAAAAAAATTTTTTTTTGGCATTGCAGTGTGTATATTTTCAATTATTAATGAAATACAACACATGTACTTTTAAAATTCAGAAATAATGAGGGACCTTTTTCGTAACAAAATTGCATTCATATCTTTTTCAGTTTTTTGCATTAAATAATTTAAGATCTCGAGTTGAAATCATTTGCATTTTTACCTGAAAATAAGACAGTAATGTAGAGTTCAAAATACTTGGCATTCAAAGGAATAAGACAATGTAACTCGACGAATAAAGTACCACAATGAACAATCATACACATGAAACATAAGGCACATATGGTGTAAGAATCTGGCTTCTCCAGAAGGAAAATGTCACGAAAGGGGAGACTTCCGATTATGGAGGCTTTTAGTGCGACTTAAAAACGATGCCAACTTTTCAGTCGCCTGTTAGAAGGGTTGCCAACTAAAACCTGTTGAAAACAGCCTAGTTGGTTTTCCAGATGTAATGTTTATCACCTAACAGATATTCTATACATTGGTTAAAAGCCCCATTAACGAAAGTCTCCACACGAAATGCTTGTCCTTAGATTATATGTTACAATAATTTTAAATAAAGTTTTGTCAAAAGCTACGCTTTCTTCTCCGGTTTCTTCGTCGTCGTCGTCGGTTTGACTGTAACGGTGCTATTACCGCTGGGTACAACTGTTTCAACTTTTTTAGATTCAGAAGAATACTCTTCAATAGGTATTTCAACAACTTCTATTTCTAAGCCTTCTTTTCCGTGAGCTCCAAGTTTTTGCAAAGTTTGAGGATCTAATGTTTGGATTGCTTCTTCCACTGACTGTCCATGCTTAATTTCTAAGGCCAGTACTGGTTCTCTCCTGTAATCATTGTTGTCTGTATGTGGCGTCAGAACCTGGATGTACTGTTGCTGCCCATCTTGTCCATATCCAGCTTGTTGACGTCCATCTTGATCGTATTCAGTTTGTTGGTGCCCATCTTGTCCATATCCGGCTTGTTGGTGTCCATCTTGTCCATACCCAGCTTGTTGGTATTCCTCTTGTCCATATCCAGATTGTTGATGTCCGTCTTGTGCATCATATGCTTGAGAATATCCCTGATTGACAGCTGCGTAGCCACCTTTTTGAGAATTACCGCCGTAACTTGAAGATCCGTAATCATTTTGACCGTATGATGGCTGCTGATGTCCATTTGTTCGTCCTTGATCTTCAGCCTGATAACCTGCTGCATTGTGCTCAACTTGTTCATTATTTCCTAGTTTGTAACCGCCAGAATTTTGGCTGATAGTGGCGAAGTTTGGCGTGCCATAGGACTTAGAATCATATTGTATCTTCTTTCCATAGTTTCCTTTAGCAGGTAGAGATTGATATGCCTGAATGTCATACGCAGATTTTTCTGCACCTTGTTCTTGCGCTTGTGGTAATGCCACGATCAAATGAAGATCCTCTCCGTTGCCTTTCTGGGCACCACCATTAACTGGAAGATACTTCAAAATTTCATGTGAGTTTTTGTCGAGAACTTGAAGATTCTTTAAGAGATGGTTGATTTCATGTTCGGACAGTTTTACAATCTCAGCTTCTACTTGTGGCTGTACCACCTGTTGTTCTTTCTCGACATAATTAGATTTTGGCTGCTGAGGAAGAGGATAGTATTTCTGAGATTGCTCCAAGCGCGGAAAGGAGTTTACTGGAAAAGTGGGGTTCTTTGCAGAGGGTACTCGATATTGCACCTGACTTGGGCGATTTCTTCTTTTTCCGTACTGCGATTGCTTTCCTTTACTGGGCCCATAAGACAATGGTGCAGGTACAGGAATTTCAACAATCTGAATATCTTTGACACCTACGACTTCTTCTAGCGAAGGGATGGAATGAGGTACCTGAATGGGAAATTTTGGAACTTTAACGTATTGGTATTGCAAAGGTAACTGAGCGGGTAAAAAACTCTGAGGAACCCTACCATATCCTCCTTTCCCTTTATTGCTCCTTGATCCACCTCCAAGTCTGCCGCCATATCCGATATTTCCCACAGCTGGCTGGTGACCGTTCTGTTGCAAATCTTGGAGATTCACTTCAATGATTTCGAACTGTTTTCCGGGCTGAATGGGCAGGTTCGATAAATGAGACAGAGGTAGTTGATCTTTTGCTTTGAGAAGAGCTTCTTGCAAAGAACGAATCTGACCCAGATCAATATTCTGAATGTCAATGAGTTGTGGTGCACCGTTACTATATCCTCTACCGCCGTTCTTTTGCTGTTGAGGCTTCAATACTTCCATGTATATAGGGGTATTTTTCTTAGGTCTGGGCTTAATGGCTGGCCTAGGATAGTAGCTGTATATATCTTTGTTGTAAGTTTTCGGTAGGGCGTGAGTGTAATAGCTCGAGGAAGTGTCTAGACTGTCTGGAAGTGCAGACAATAGATCATGATAGCGACCTGTTGCTGAACCGTGGAGGTAAGGATTCTTCGGTCTTATTGGTCTCCAGCCACCAAAGAGAAAGCTGTTGTCTTGGCGCCTCTCTATCCGATGGTTTTTCACATTTTCATCCCCAAGAATGCCAGCGCTTAACAAAATCACGATGGACCAATACACCTGAAAGAAATTTAAAAAAAAAATGAGTTTTTTGTTTCTTTAAGCAAATTAAGGCTACATGTTAGTATCATACTGCTTACTGGCACTGATAGTACCGCATTACAAAAGTTTAAAAAAACAAATAAAAAAAAATAATAAAAACACAGCATTGGGGAAATCAAGAATTTAGGTAATATTTCTTTGCTAATTTTCACTGATTTAAAATCAAATGCTACAATAAGTTTAAAGTATTTGTGACAATGTTTATTGGTTGGTTTTTTAACTCTGAACACTACAGTAAATGTTTGAAAAAAATTTCCGCTAAAAATTTCGAAATTTTAATAGTGTGTAGCGATTGATAATATCTTTCTTGCATCACCAAGCACTAGTTATAGAAATTAACTTCGTACGATATTTTGGTAAGAAAGAGTACCACAAGTTGCGCACTTTTTGTAACATTTAGTTACAATGTCTATGTTCAGAACAACTTGTTTATTTTTTGCATTAAAACGTAATTTATTACAGTTTGTGCCAAATTACAAGCGAAGTATAATTAAAACTTTTCAGTCAAATGCAGCTTTACTGTTAAATGTACAAACAGCATGGATGATAATATTTTTTACCCAGCATTTTACGTTTTTTTGAAGAGTGTAACATATTTTTTGTATGTCATAAACTTATGATTGCTGTCCAGCTTCCCGAGAGAACCATGATTCTTGAACTCAACTCTTCTAAGTAGATTTTTGAGAAAATACCTTTATATCAGCTAAAATCTTTACTTTCTCTAAAAGAAGGCCTTTTTTCCATCAGTGATATCAAATACCTGCTTACAATTCAGTATATTCGGTGGGCCAACAAGTTGAAGATCGATCTATTTTTGTTTAACGGCGTAACACCCCAATTCCTGCGCACAGCATGAGCTGACACTTGTTCCGTCAATAAAACCGAATCCACAGTTCACATCAACGGACACGCGTAGGTTATTCAGATCAGAAAACGGGAGAACGGATTCTTGAAGATGTTTCTCAGTTTTAAATTTTATGTTCAATTATTTGTAAGGGAGAAATTTAAAAAAAAAGGGGACGGGCATTCTTAAGGAGTTTGAAATATCTCTCTGGAATCTCAGGAAATTCGTTAGAAAAAACACTATTAATTAAAACCTAGAAAAAAAAATCTTTGATCTGGAAAATTAAGCTTTTCGCTAGTACACGAAATAAAAATGCGGTAAAATTTTTTTCATATCGCTTATGAATTTTTGATATATCACCTTTTTGCACCAAAATCTTAGTGTCATTTATCAATCGGACCTGCATTTAGCAACTTTTTCGATTCAGCAGCCTATGTCTTTGAAACTTTACTTAAAATCCGACTTTGTGAAATTCCGGGAATAGTAGTCAGATACTAGTTATCTGAGTAATGACCCTAAAGACAATCGTCAAGTATTTTCTTCGGGTTTTAGCTAAAGCTGAAGAATATTCGTGAATGATGCGGAGTCAATATATAGTACCAGTATTTCAAATGATGAAGTTTTATGAAATTAGGAATGTTATCTTAACTATACAGCACTAATAACGATTTAAATGCGTTAAAATGCCTTCACACTGCTGCGTAAGCAAAATTTAGCTTGCATAAAATAATATCGTTTAAGCTAGCTGCTTGTAGAAGTACTTTGGTATTTAAAATTTTTCTACATAGGCACAAGTTTGCTTTCACAACAATGACCCTTTCTTCTGCTTTTCATATTAAAATTTAACTCATTAACCTCATTCAATTTGATAAATTTAAACAGCTGAGTCACGTCCTCTCAGGCTTTCCTTGTTCAAGACTTAATCAACATTCGAAGCCTGAAATCAGTCTAAATTAGAAAGCCCATTTACTAACCTTGTATAGTCCCCTTTTGAATCTTTTCCAATTAACTTACTATATCTTTCTTTAGACAAGGAGATCAAATCCGAACATCGCACACACATACTTCACATGAGGTCTTACCAAACTTTTAAGAACCTTTTCGATTTGTTTGAAATAGATTAATTGATAAACCCAAGAATCTTATTGGCTTTGTTACTGATTATATGCTGCACTGTTGACAAAACTTGAACCAATTATTTATTTAGAAACTCATATCAATAACATTTTCTGCCTGACTAATAACATAGGTTAGTTTAATTGACTTAAACACCCAATCCTATTCAAGTCGTGTCTCAATCTAAGAAGTGAAAGCATGGGAATGAAAGACTGCAATATAAATACGAATATCATCTATCATGTAAACAGTTTAAAATAGACAAGAAGTAGGAAATCACGTGAAAGAATGAATCAATGCGATCTATGAATAAAATATTAATTATTTGAACAAGAAAATTTGACATTTCGAATACGGAAGCTTCACTTGAGCTTCTTGTTGTACTCTCGTAATCGTGATCACATCATTGTTGAGACTACGGTATAGTCACGAAAGGGTCACAAAGGTTAAATGGATAATATTTTCATAATTAGATTATCTCCAAGTAGGAATGCACAAATCCTTTGTGTTCTTAGTCTAAACTCAATGAAAATCGAGATACAAATATTTTATTTTTAAAAAAGAAACATCTATCTAGATTTGCATACAGCTGTCAGTTTTCGTGATAAATTACTTGAGTGACATTTTCTAAGGCTAAATATTCGCCTTTGTGTCTATATGGTATTTGAAATAAGACAAAATATTTTTCTTTTTTGTTTATTGTTATTTCTGAATAGCAACATCTTGCACTGCAAATAGATAACTCGAAGTTTGTTATGCGTAGTCACACGGGGGCGATTCATGAACTACAACATTTCGGGAGGAAATCCTATAAATTATGGTTAAATTATTTATGCATTAAAATTTTGTATTTTCCATACATATATCTGTATCCAAGAATTTCCTTAGAAGTATCAAAGAAGGAGCGAATTCGGAAAATTAATGATAATTCCTTGATGTTCTCTTACAAGTGTCATAAAACTTTTTTTTTAGAGATACATCACCCTATACCAAGATTGACAACTATTTTGATAAATTATACAACAATTGTGATTTTTATAGCTTTCTGATTTTCACTGCAAAATCTTATTTACATTCATTTTAGCCTTCCAAGAATTGTCCAATATTATTTATCCATCAATGCAAAAATGCATTGTCCATGTATCGAAATAGCAGAGTTCGCGGTGTATTGCATGTTTCTGCCTTAGCCCTTGCTTAGGGGCGGTTACTCACTGCTTTATACTTTGTAGAATGTTTTTGAAATAAGGATAAAAATGCTTTTTTTAACATTAAAATCTTGTCGCTTGATTGCTTTTTGAAATAAACGGCTCAATTTGTCTCCATACTAGCATACCAACATTAAAGTACACTAGACCCTCCTTTTACGCGGGTGTTGTGTTTCACGAAAATGCAGCGTAAATTACACTAAAGGCCCAGTTTCCTAGAATCGTCGCTGACGCCGGGCGCGACGCACGCTGGAATCAGAACCAGTTTGATTGGAGCGTGGCATTTAGCGGAGCTCAGGCGCATGCGCAGAAGGCGGCGGCGTCTGTCGCCTCGCCAGAGATCGACGATTTAACTCCTAGGAAACCGGGCCTTAAGGGCCCTGCTCCACATCAGCGTAAAACACGACCGAAACCCAAGGCAGAAACCGAAAATCCGGGTACTTTCCATAGGAACACTATGTAATCAATTTTACGCTTCTGCTTTATTTTTCTGCTTTACGTCAATGTGGAGCAGGGCCCTAAGACTCGGTGATAGTATTGAAAAAGGGGTTAGGTTTAAGAGACAAAAAGAGAACTTCCTTCTATAGTGATACACACTGTCTAACATTTTTTGGCGAAACCTCCGTCGAATCTGCGCACGCGACAAGTCTCTCTTAACTTTCTCGAAATCGGAGGGAAATGCAACGAGAAAGTAGCAAACGAACAAAAACTGAAGGCGTCGGGAAGTGCGCATTCTAAACCTATCTCCCCTTTTTCAAATGTAAGCGTTCTTGACTGCCAGGCGCACAATACGCAAACAGACAGTAAATATATGCTATGTTTAATGTGTATTAATTTAGGTGTATAAACCCAACGTGCATAAAGAACACTTTAGCTATTTATGGAGTTGGCTATGGTAGTCTTTTGGCAGTCATTTATAGTTTTTCTCTGCGGTTTTGTAGGGCATTAACACATTACTCGCAATATATTTCTCAACAGCACATGGCCTTGAAGATGAACGTCGGTTCATGGCACTGTTACTACTGCAAGTGGCACGTATACTGTTACACACCGATGCCACTTCCAGCACCGTGTTCCCAGCACCTCACACAGCACACTCTCCAAATGAAATAAGTTTTTAAGCCAGACCCTGTTATTATCTTTTTTAGTGAATTTTAATTTTTATTTAACTGCACAAAAAAAATTGAATCTAAAAAGCGAAGCGTGTGCTTGAGGTGCCCTGGTAGATATCTTTCGAAACTAAGCAAATTTTGTTTGAATCGAAAAATGTACCCAAAATTTATTGAAGGCAAAAACAGTCGCAGTCATTCATTCATTTCTATTAGAAAAATGCTTTTTAATATTTTATTTGCATTTTTAAGCAATCTGGGATTGCTTTTTGTCTTTGGGTTACTGAAGACCAAGTTTTACTTAATTGGTTTCGTTAAAGTAGAACGCCGATTATCTGACTTCCAATTGACCTAACTGTCTAATTATCCGAACTCTCTCCCTCTCTCTTATTGTAATTTCGATAGAGAAATTGAAACATTTCTCCGAATATCCGTTGGTAGCAGTAGAAAGAAACTATGGGCTTGGAATGGAATTAACAGATGGAAAAGACTAATGGTAAAAAAGTATAGAGATTTCTAAAAATAGAAATAGCTGTTAGACTTGGCAAAGGCGGATTCAAAAGCTTTTCACAAGGCGATTTATTTTTATTACTTACCATTTACTACATATAACGGTTTACGAATCAATCTGGGAGGTAAGGGGCACAATGAACATTTATTTTAATAATCGGGATTTTATGCAACGTCTTACTCAACTTTATATATCTATTCAGAAATATTAAGCAATAAAATTTTAAACAAATTTTCGTTTCTTAAAACCATACATGACAATACAGTAATGTAAATAGAAACACTTAAAATTCCTCTCCTTACTAATTTTGTTTCTGTGACTTAGTGTCTTATAACTCCCAATTAGAGAAATATTGATCAAAGCTATTTCTGGTTTCAATTTTTAAACATTTCCGCAGAAGAACCGGAGAGTACCAAGCATCCCCTCCCTCTTGCACAATCAAAAATCGTCTTGACGTGGACTCTATTCACATGACGGCACTGCGAGTATTAATCGTCACTGATTTTGCTGTGATGTTTGGCTTAAAACTCTTTTTCTATTTAAAAAGAGGGGTGAAAGTTTTCAATTTAGAAATGTCGTGAAGGAATGATAAACGATTAATTTGGTTCGAAATGTTTTCTTGTTTTCGTGTTTTTCTGATTTTAAATCTATTAGCATCTGATCAGAAAATCGTAACGACACGATTCTCATTTTATTTGTTTTCTCAGAATTTTTCACACTAGTGTAAGTCTCTGTAATCCTTACGCATGTTTGTCATACTTAAAAAGTTTAGTTATTATTAAATAAAACGAGTTTCCGTGGATCTGCTAACACTGAATACTGAATTTAAATTTCCAGCAGACGAAAAGTTAAACGGACCGATGTTACACCGCGGGTTTGTTCTATTGCGATTTTTGAATTTCAAAATCGAAAAATTACCAGTGGAGAGTCTCTTAAAGGCGGGTGGATTATCCCCATTGCCCCTCTCTTGTGTCCATTCCTGAGACTTAACATGTGTGAAGAAGAATAGTAAGCCAATAATTATGTTTTAAATCTTCCCATCAACAACTAAATTTGATGAAAACATACATCATTTTGTATTAAAAAAATATTATGCAAGAAAATATCTTTCAACTGTTTTGGTATAGTTAGGAAAGTTCCTGAAGCTTCCTCCCCAATTCTTCGAACTGTTGTTTATCCTAACTGGATCCGGTTTCGGCAAGTTCGGATAATTGGCACTATTCTGCAATTCATAGCCAGAAAACATTTTGGAGGAGGATATGGTTGAATTCCGAATACAGATAAGGTTACTTTTAGTCCTGCTCTATGGTCAAAAAATAAAAATTTCTGAGGTTCATTGGAAGGGGATGCATTTCCAAATCTCCCCTTGACGCCTCTGTTTTTTAACACATTATTTGCTATTTAGAGAGTGACCAATTTTCAACTCATTTCAAATTTTCTACTAGGGGGTGATTGTATGCGTATTATGCTGTTAACGAAGAAAAAATATTCGCTTTCAACAAGGAGTATCCCTGATTGTGAAATGTTCAGGAGATCAAAAAGAAACTGAGAGCTTTTTTTCTAAATAGAATGTTTTTGTCTTTCATTTGCTTTCTTAGGAATATCTTTTTGAGAGTCCACGACTATCATACTAGTACTTAAAATAGTTACAGACTTTAATGATCTCTCGACACAGCTACCATATTATTTACGTTTCGTACGGTTACTGTTAGAGATATTTAAACTATATGTGTATAGTTTATAAACACGCAAAAAAGTCATGTGATATTTACATTTGTTTCATTTATTGCTTTTTTCTTTGTCAAATAACATCCTTTAACCTTTTGGTTCATTAATATTTAAGCTTTTATAATAAGATGCAACAATTCATACATTTTGTTAAGCTTCAACGATAAAACTTAGGTTAAATGAAAGCAATAAATGTTTAGAAATAGTTATATCTGTTGATATCAATTAGCTGTTGAAGTAGAGCAAAAGTGGTGAAAGTTAAATTGAAAAAAAATGAGTTAACACGGTCAGAAATTAGTATTAACCGTATTCCACGTCATGTGAAAGAGTTGCAATTCTTTGCTTAACCATTTGCCATTACATAGTAATCATTAACTGCAGGCGTATTTTCTGTGGAAGGGTCTAATTGACCATTTATTTGATTAAAATCTTGTTTTAGTGACTTGTACCACTTCTGTTCTCAAGGGCTCAAATATTTGTTGTCCTAAGTGATGAATTAGCCACTTTCTTTTTCCCTTTGCCTAAATATCAGTCTAGCTTTTTAAACTTCCTTCTGTGTAGGTATGCATGGAGCCTATTTTTTGAAAATTTTGAGAAATTCATTAACATTATGGGTTATAAATGCAACGAAAGCAATAAATTCAATAGAAATTACTTGACATTTCAAAAATGTGTTTAAAGAAACATTAAACTTCCTAAGGATACTTTAACTGTTCTTTTCTTAATTCCATTTCCCATTCAGATGACTTCACCCTGAGATAATGGGTAATCATTAACTAAGAAATAAGTTACAGGTGAAAAATAATTTAACCATACGGCTCCGTAAAGTTAAAATTAGAAGAACCCTTTGCCAGGACTATTTATTTTCCCTAATGATAGGGTTCTGAGACCCTCCTTTTATGTCAAATGCATTGTATGAAATAAAAATAACTGCATTGTGGTTTCTAAGAACCATATAACGAAACATTTAGCGCTCTTCCCATTATAATTATATGGAGTAATTTCACCACAAACAATGTAACAGCACAATCACTTTCACCTTTCCTCTAACCTTTACCCAGTTCATTCTCTGCGCTAATAATTTGATGCTTAATAACATTAAGCCGTTAATCTTAATATTTGTTTCGTATAAAACTTCCAGCCCAACCCAGCACACCCGCATTTTATCTCTTCCTCCTACAGCTCATCGTCACTCCAATAACAAAACAATCATTTCCATTGTTAGCCAACATGACACTCCCCCTTCGCACAAGGCTGTGGTGGTCGAAATATTCATGAACGTTATTATTTACGAGAGCGGCACATCTTCAGTTCGTGCTCCCAGAAATCAACGCGCGAGCACTCCCTTAAATGGTCACGCCCTATTTTCATCACCGATTAGGTTAAAATTTAGCAGTTCGTATTTTTTTATGGCGTGGGTGCTAGTGAATTATAACATCTACCCTCGCCAAATGAGGCATCATAGTTGGCGGGCATTATTAACTTTTGAAGAAGGATCAGAATCTTTACCTACACACAAATTAATACATGGGACTGAATCATTAAGGAAGATGATCTTATGCAGTCATTAAGTTTTCATCGCGTAGGTTAACTTTGCCCCAGATAATACTTTGTAATAACTTTGAGTTTAAAATAAAATGCAACAGAAGGCTCAATCCTACACGTTGCTGGTAAAGCTAGGATCACTTTTCTTTTCATTTTGCGTGATTGTATCTCCAATGATTTTTAAGTCAGTGTGGTAGCTAGTTATTCTTTAATGCTGATCTGAAGTTAGTAAAATCTCTCGTCCTGCAATATTATATTCTACGCAAAATCATAAAGACATCTTTTAATTCTGTAAATAAAAAGGGACATTTTCAGAAACTTTCTTTTTCTGGTTCGAAATGATATTACTTTTGCTAAATAAAATAATAATTTAAAAAACAAACAAACTGTATTTTGCATCTTTCACGTGCTTCAGTTTACCGCAAGAGGCAGGACCACATAAGACCAGGTTCATAATTCATTTTAAATGACTTTTATATAGTTATTAGTTCCTAGTTTTTAACCGACTTCGAAAAAGGAGGTTCTCAATTCAAAGCGTATACTTTTTTTTTGTTTGTTCGCACATAACATCTGATCTACTGAACCGATTTGGACGATTTTTTTAATCGATAGGAGATGGTGTAACTTAGATACTATATACTCATATGACGATATTCGTCGCTAGAAAAAAAGTTATGATCGGAAAAACTAACATTTCATGTCATTTAAAACAATATGTGCTATCGTAAATCCTTACTTCAATGAGCGACCCGATGGTCAAGTGGTTATGCGCGTCAGGTTGAAGTTCCTGATGGAATGAGATCGAGTCCAGGTCTGCAAGGATTTTTTCAAATGATTTTAATGATTGTAATGTCCTTATTCAGGTACATCCCCCCATGGGGATCTACCCTATATTTTTTATAGTACAAAATGACAGTTTAGGTCGGATCTTTGTTAAAATTGGCAATGGGGTCCTTCGATGCTGTAGAATTTTCTTATGAACGTTTGCGCCATTTTTGGGGGCTTTGAATCGATTGTGGCAATAAATGGTTTTTGATTTGCGGCACTTATATTATTTTTTCAAAAATTATATACACAATCAATTATATTATGTTAATTTTTGTACCTTTATAAAATTCTGTATTTTATACCTTGCATTTACGTCAAGTTCAAGGTAAAATTAAAAGTCAAAAATTCTGAAGATGATAAATATATGTTAAAAATGAAAGTAACTATTTTTTGTGATTTTCATATTGGTTGTGACCAAAAAACATCATTACAAACAAATAAAATGTATTAAATACCATGAGTGTTGAGTTATTAGGCAAAATCTGCTGTGTAATGTTTTTTTGCACTGCGAGGGGGGGGGGAGGGCATGAACGACCATTAAAGTGACACAATTTTTTTAAAAATAAGATTTTGATTTGTGGTGTTTGAAAAAAGCTAAAGAGTTCACTTTAGTTGAAAATTATTTTCCATGAAATGCAAAAACTTGCACCAATTTTCCAAGTCTTACTCTAACCCCTTCTCCCACAATTCAAATTACTTACTTTTACTTTCAATTTTTAACCGACTTCAAAAAAGGATGAGGTTCTCAATTCAAAGCGTATGTTTCTTTTTTTTTTTTGTTCGCACATAACATCTGATCTACTGAACCGATTTGGACGATTTTTTTAAAATCGATAGGAGATGGTTAACTTAGGTATCAAGTATCATGTATTCATATGACGATATTTGTTCACTAGAAAAAAAGTTATGATCGAAAAACTAAAATTTCATGTTATTTAAAACAATATGTGCTATCGTAAATCCTTACTTCAATCAGCGACCCGATAGTCAAGTGGTTAAACGCGTCGGGTTGAAGTTCCTGATGGAATGAGATCGAGTCCAGGTCTGCAAGTTTTTTGAACAGCTGTATGGTTTGTTAACTATATTTTGATTATTTTAAGTGCATTTACACTAAAAAGAATGAAATAAAATATTTTTGGGAAAAAAAATAGAACCGACTTCAGTTGGAAATTGCTCTAAAAAGTAAAAAAATAATTTTTTTTTGAACACCATCGAAACTACTTTTAAACATAAGTTTTAAAGTCGGCGCAAAAACAATGTATAGAACCATACGTAACTACAATTTAACTATAAATATAAATTTTAATGGATTCATTTCATTGATTACCACACATTCGTGTAATAGTACAAATATTCTGCTTTTAATTTTCAATGGTTTCTCCGGAAAAATATTGGCAAAATATTATTAAATATCATTTTACCTATCGTTTTTGCGCCGACTTCAAAACTTATGTTTAAAAGTAGTTTCGATGGTGTTCAACGAAAAAAATTATTTTTTACTGTTTAGAGCAATTTCCAACTGAAGTCGGTTCTATTTTTTTTCCAAAAATATTTTATTGATGACTAAACTTTAAAAGTTGTTTTCCACTCTTATACCAATAGATTCTATAATACTATTCAAATATGAATAGGGCAGATAGAAACAGAAAAATTTCTGACCAAACTTTCTCTGAATTACTATGACTTTCAGAAAAGCAAGATGATTTCATTAAGGGTAATTTCAAAAGCTTCAATTCTAAAAATTTTTATACTCTTTAAAGATTTAATAACTTCTTTTTTTCGATACGTAATAAAGCTCTAAAATAAAGCTAGTTGCCATTTCGTATCCATTGCATACATTCATTAACGGTTGCTAATGGAAAAACAAACGAAATACTTATTGAAATGATGTTTAGAAGAAAATAAAAATGTCTCCCTTTAACAGGGAATAATATGCAGCATAAAGTGCCGAACAAAAAATATTGAAGAGTTCTCCTTACATTGACATGAGCATTAAATTTGAATATTCTAATAGCAAACCTGTTTTATATTCAAAAATTTAATTTGTAATCAACATTGAAATGTAACTTTTACTACCAACTTTCATGCGAGGCTGTTACTTTTACAATTAAAATGAGAACAATTGATATATTTGTATTGATTAACGTAATGAGATTAATAATATGTATTAAAACTAAGGGTTCTGGACCCTGGTTATGAATAAAATCTAAGTCACCGTGGTTACGTTACAATCTGTATTTTTGTTTTACATAAACTATGGATCAGAACAATAATAATATTTTGATTCATTGAAATATTTTCGTAAGGATTGAAACATGAACACTAGGGACAATTTTGATCTGAAGCAATATTAGCACATGGTCGATTCCCTATGCCCTGTAACATTTATAAATGCCCATTTAAAAACCTACTTCTGTGACTAACCTCATTTTTAGTGAAGGAAAAGATTATGGAAGTAAAATATAGTCAGCAAAATTGAATTCATGATACCGTACTGGCAGATGGAACACAAAGGCAATACTATATATTGGGAAAACAACTTTTAAAGCTAAGTTGTTAATTTCAAATGATGAAAAAATTGATGCATAAAATGAGACATATTATTACTTAATCTTTTTATTTTATTCAAAAGTGCAGCACCAAACTGATTTCCACAGAATTTCAGTTGGATGTCATGTTCATTACTGTAGTAACGGAGACATTCTTCGATTTCAAAGAATAAAAGCTTCTTTATGTTTCTAATGTTATTGAAAACAATGCAGCAAGTTTAAATACGTCTAATATTTCAATAACTACGATAAATGAATTTTCGTGTTCAAAAACTAAAACACACACACACGAAAAAAAAGAAAAGTGCTAATTTTGAAATACAGATGTTTCACTTTATTACATTGTGGAGGTCTATCTTTTTTAAGAAGTAAACTATGATATCGTCTTTAAGACTATTTCAAAATTTAATTAGCCATTGCTTAAAGGCCTTAATTTAAGACGTGTTTGGCTAAAGGATTTGCTTTATCAAATAATTAACAAATTAATAAATAACAAGAACAAACGAAAGTGCGAGCTTAGGAATGCGGAAGTTTTGTTTCACCACATTGCAGAGCATCGCTTTTAACTCCATTAACTATGACATAGTCTTTAATTCCATTGTTTAATTGTAGAAGATTTTGCATAAATACTTTCCTTCAACAGATGTGTAGTTACAATGGATTATTGTGCGATGTTCCTTTTCAAGCAAGATATTTAAAAAAGAGTGCGAGTGTTGGCATACGGAAGTTTGATTTCACCTTATTCCTGAAATCGTGACCAATATCTCTACATAATTGGGATAAAGTCACGAAAGGTCGATAAGGTCAACAAGATGAGAGTGCTAAATTAGCAAATTGCTAGGAAATGCAAGTGCAGCAGCCCTGATTTTCGGTAACATTGTGATGTATCTGTTTTAAACATTGTTTCACACTACCCGCTTTTAAATGAATTTTACCGCTGTGTGGACGGGATAAAAAGATAGTGGTGTAAGTCAAAAAAGTTACCATTTGTGTGTGTCATTGATTAATGTGTGAGGGTGTGCGTGAGGAAGGGGAAGAGTGTCTCTTTTTAGTTCCTGTATTTAATGCATCAACTCTACAGGAAATAATTTAAATTATAGTTTTAACCCCTTCCTTCTCGCTCCCGTGAAAATGACGGGGTGAAGTTTCATCCTCTATTTCTCGCGCCCGTGATATTTTCGGGCTGAAGTGTTCAAAAATAATGCGCGAAAAATAATAAAACAATCTATTTCTTATGCCCGGAATCATGTTTTATTTCTCAATATGTACACCAAATGGCTGCACTAGTCTATTTGCAACGTTTTTAGAGATAGTAAATAATAAGAGATGCAGAAAGGAAACTCCGTACTATTGTCCTGATTGTGATGTTGGCCTTTGCATCGCATGCTTTGAAATTTATCACACAAGAAAAAATTACTAGTATTTATTTAAATTACTAGCTTAATACCCGGCGTTGTCCGGGTGCTTATTAATACAACATAGCATTCAGGGAAAAAAAGTTTGAAAGAGTTCTATTCATATGGGTATAAAATAATTTGCATCAATCTGTCTCTTAGGTACAAACTTTGGAAAAAACTAAAATATTACAGAAAGTTAAACGTTTACAGAAAAATAGTCTTATCAAAAGGTGAAAATTAAAGATAAATGTTGTCTGTGCTTTGCCGCGTCCACTGGCATGAAATATATGCACATGGAAGTGAAAAAATTGCACCAATTTCACCCGCCAAATTTAAAATATTAACTTTTCTCTATTAATTGTTCCCACTTACAAAGTAAAAATTATTATAACTCAGAAATAAATCTATTTCTCGTTCTGAAGGCTTATCTCCATTACAGACGCAACTGTCGTCGCATTGCAAATTTGAAATTCAAATCCGTGGTTCTTTTTATAAAGTCCACATGAATTATGATTGTTTTTTACTTATTTCAATCCTAAAAGGAAATAGGTGAGCCTTAAATTGAAAATTCATTACTTTAATCGTAATCATTGTTGGAAAATACTCATATTTAAAAATCTTAAATTTCATCAATTTGAATGCTAAAAGGCCTATCTCGATTACAATATAAATAGGCTAGATTCCTATCAAAGGGTCATTTTTTGACAAAAAATTTAAATTTGAGCTTTTTAGATCTTTTAAAATTTCAAGACCCCGCCTATGAGAATTCTAGGGCATCAAGGAACCTCTGTGTCAAGTTTGAAGAAAATCTGACGCAAACTGTGGATTTATATAGAGAACAAGTATATATACATGCACTCATTTTTATAGATGTAGATGCGTAAATGCAATAAAATTCTCTTTGAATGTTTCAATCACATATTTTTTTATTTTCTCTCTTTGCTGGAAAACAAACATTCAGTCATAATAACCCTGAATGTTGGATTTCCTGTTTTTTTTATTTATTTTTTAATTTCTAGCTAAAAATTAACTTAAAAATTAAAAATGAATGCAAATATTGTAAATACACTCAGTTTTATATAATTTTCTTGAATAAAAAAAATAGGCACTTTTATGACCATTTTCTTCAAAATTATGCGAGCGTTAAGGGGTTAAGAAACTAAACTATTACGCTTTTAAACTATGTTTCATGATACTCTAAGGGCCCTGCTCCACATTGACGTAAAGCAGAAAAAGAAAGCAGAAACGTAAAATGGATTAAATAGTGTTCCTATGGAAAGTACCCGGATTTTCGGTTTCTGCCTTCGGTTTCGGTCGCGTTTTCTGCTTATGTGGAGCAGGGCCCTAACTGATTTCCCTCTGATTTTCAAAACTATTGAACATCCGTTCTCTCTCTCTCTCTCTAAGTTTACATGAATATATGATCCATCAATATTTAATATAGTTCAGCCTTTAGTATTATTAATAGTATTTAATATCTTATACTTGCAAAGAACGTGAATTTTATCTTTTATTCAGAATTATATACACAAACAACTGGTACACTTATAATACATCAACATGTAATATAGTTTAACCTTTAGTATGAATAATAGTATTAAATATATTACTTTTATATTTGTAAAGAGAGTGAATTTTATTTTTTATTCAGAGTTATATACATACATATAAACCCACATGTGAAACTAATAAAAGCGTATTAAAAAAATGAATTTAGATATCTTTCAAATTATGGTTTACGCGATCACGAATTGCGATATCTGTGTGTGTGTGTGTGTGTGTGTGTGTGTGTGTGTGTGTGTGTGTGTGTGTGTGTGGTGTGCAAGCGTGTGTTTTTGCAGGCACGCGTGTGTGTGTGAATGTGTGTAGACGTGTGTGAAAAAACTTCTAAGTACTTGAATGCTGCTTCTGAGATTTCTTAAAATTTTAAGATGTATATTTTTTATTAACTGTCGAGTGCTGGTATATGATGCAACGCGGAGTTGAAAAAAAATACCACGGAGGGGAACGCAATATAAAATATACATATTTTCTTGATTACATGTTTTGGGAGTAATAAAGAGATAATTAAATTGCAGCTGCCCCACCCCTACAAAAAAAAAAGAAAAAAAAACCGCAAGAACATCTTTGAGTAAAATAACAATTAAGAAAAAAGCACGCTCCCCAAAGAATAGTTTACTTTTTAACAAAATGAAAAAAGTGCCTGCTATATCAATGAGTTTACATTTCGCAAAATAAGCTTGATTTTTATGTCTGAAATTGCAAAATATAGGACAAGACAAAAAAAAGGTCAACATTTCTTTTGGTAATCATCCGCCACAGAATAAGTAAAATTTCTTTTTTTCGCAAGTGTTTAATGACTATAGGTAACCTTATTAAAAAGCTTAGACTTTACAAAATATCATACTTAAAAAACTTAGCTCGCAATACAAAATGAAAAATAAAGCAAAAGAAAATAAAATCTACACAATTTTTAAAACTACTTAAACAGTGAAAAATTAAAAGGAAGCAATTTTTCAAAGTTTTTGTTAAATGGTTTGCAACCCCCCCTCCCCAAATGCCATTCAGTAATGCTTTAGGTGTTTCATGTAACATCAACATCCAGTCGATCTCGCTTATTAGAATATCGGTCAAAGGAATGTCCCGCTCAATATAATACATTTTCAATGTACCAAATTGTGGTAATGCATTATTTTCATCCCGGACAATGGAATATCCCGCTTTTTAGAATATTTTTTCGTGGCAAAAGGGCTATTCCATTAAGCGGGTTCGACTGTATTTTAAAACTTATCTTCGTTCTTATCCGCGATTCCAGCGGTTAGAGCTGTCAAAATCATAAACCGAAAACTATCATTTACTTCAGACTGAAAAGCGAAAACTTCAGTTCTTCCAGTTCCGCGACCAAGCTGTGCCACAATCAAAGCAGTCACATTCTTTTTTTTTTCTTGTTCTTCCGAATGAATCGTTTCTGATTTACCGCGCATGCCCTTGAGGTAGTTCGCTAATCGGTTCAAAAGAGGAAGTAACTATGTTCCATATTCCTTTTAAATCCTTCCTCGACAATATGAGGCATCATCCATCACTCGAAGAGGAGCTTCTCTAACCTTATTCTCCACCCTGACTGGGAAGTTCTATTTCTTGCCTTCTCCGAAGTTCTGTTTGATTTATGAATATTAAGAGGTGATTATATTGTTTCACGAGGGTTTAAGCGGGTGGTTTTAAAATTGTTCAGGTAACTGTTATAGTTGAAGTTAAAAATACAAGACAACGTGTCTACAAGTACAAATAAAAGGTTAAAATAGAGTTAGAAAACTCTAGCAGATAGCTATTTCGGGGCTATTATGAATGAAGCCCCATCATCAGCGCAAAAAGATGATGGTTCACTGACACCAGTCAAGTGAACTGTTATAGTTTGTTTCGATTTAAGATTGGGGCACATCATTTTTCATTTTCCCATTCATTGTTTCTCTAATTTCCCATTTTCCCGTGCAAATAGAGGTAGGATCTATTCTAATATGACCATCTAATTCCTAAATGCAATTATAATATAATTTCCAATCTATGTACTCCGAAGTTCTGTTTGATTTATGAATATTATGAAGTGATTGTATTGTTTCCCGATGATATAAATGAGTGTTTTAAAACTGTTTACAAAGTATTAAGTCTTTTGATTTGAGATTGGGGAAGCATCAATTTCTACTTTATTGTTCATCCAATTTCCCACTTTCCTGTAGAAGGGTGGTGGGATCTATTCTAATATAACAATCCAATTCGGTATACAATTATCAATTAATGTACATTCTGTCAATCATAAATATGTCGTTCATTGTAAAAGTGGTGTAGGTCCTTGTAAAAGATTTTGCTATACCTTACTATGTAAACTACAATTATATTATTGCAATTTTTTTCTCAGGGGAAGAAAAAACAAAAGCTCGGTTACTATTTCTCTTTAAATTTATCTTTGAGAAAGTGAGTTACTTCACTTTTATACTAAAAGACATAACTAAATGGGATAATACTTAGTAAACAAATAGGTATTTAAACAATTTTTAGGTAATTATTATAGTCTGTTCGGTCTGAGATTGAAGCAATATCAATTTCCCATTCATTGTTCATCCGTTTCTCATTTTTTCTATGTAAAAGGGGAGAAAAGTGAATCTCCTTTTATACAGCTCTCCAAATTTCTATCGAACTATATATTTATCTCTGTATCTAACTCTATTTTTATCATTATTTTTATTAATATGTGTCTATCGATGGAGAGATTAACTTATTAGCCAATTTCTCAATCCGTCACAAGAAAGGTAGAATTGGCTTACTGGTATATTTTCTCTTAAAATTCCTCTAGTGTTACCTTCCTTTCACACGCAGTCTCTAATCGGTATGGAATGCATCTCGCATTCCTGGAGGAGAGACATCGCGTGGTATGTCCGAATGTGTCAACGGGGTGGGCCGTGGTGGCCCGATCGGTAAGGCATTGGACTCGTGTCCGGAGGGACCCGGGTTCGATCCCAACCGATCAAAGATCCACCGTCTTGATTAATGGTGGCTGGGAGGCGTTAAAAATGTCGTGGTCACAGTCCTCCAAGTGAAACGATACCTCTGGGGGTGCTGGGCCTAGGAATTGCTCGACCCTAGGTTCTGGTTCAAAATTAAGAACAGAGCTCTCTTCAGGGCCCTATCCCGGTTAAACCACGAAGCTGTGGTAGGTACGGGGGACCCTGGAGTGTGAAATGAAATGTGTCAACGGGGTGACACAGAACAAAGAAAAAAAAAAGCGTAGACGGCAGGCGAGTGAGGTCAAAGGAACGAGTGGATTCCGTTGTCCGTGTTTGCATCAACCGGTGTTCCCTCTTGTAAGAACAAAAGGTTTGGTTTTACAAGGTCTTTTCGTTATAGTTGTGGTGTAGGATTGAGATCATTTCATCAAACGATGTCTACGTTTACCAAACTGGGTGGATTCTTTTCAGTTGAAATCCATTATTCACTCTCTCCCACTTGTTGGTTATTGAAATGTTTACAGATAATTAGTTTCAAGAATTTTTAAATATTGAGACACCTTTATTTACCGTGACGTAAAAAATGGCTAGTGGAAACACTACTGTTGCTTCTGGATTTATAAACTCTTTAGAGATATTTCCATACATTTCAGCGTATCGTCTAACAACGTGGCTTTTTACGCGGGATAAGCAACAGATAAGCATTTGTAATGTTTAATAATTTAAAAGGGAAATAAACTTGTTTATCCACTTTAACTTATACCAGGTGAAGGTTTCGTTAATTTAAATGACACGGGAGAGCACTTAGATGGTAGGAACAAAGCACAACTTAAAATAGCTTTAAAAGTAAAAGAAGTTTCTCCTGGTTTTGGATAGCCCTTTTTTACGCCTTTAAAATAAATATTGCATACACATTTTGAGAATTAAAAAGCATCTTGTTAAGAGAATATTAAAATACAAATCAATGTGCCATAAGGTGGAGTGAAAACCCCCCTTTTTTTACATAATTTTTTAATTGAGCGAAAAACTTGGCCTCTGGCATCCTAATAACGGGGAGCATAATTTAAAAAAATATGTTATTTTTGAAATCGTGCAAGAACCCTCAGATTGAGAAAAAAGAGAAAATCGGCCATTTTTAAAGACGTAAATTTTTTTCAAAAAAAAAATAATATTTTTTAATAGTATAAAAAATACTCCTTGTAATTTTTTAAATGCGTTGAAAAAACTTCGGGGCACATTGCCGAATATTTGAGTAGCGCAGAAAGCTTGAAAATACATTTTTTTGATCATAAGTTATACTGCTTAAAAATTCGCAAGATGACATAAAGCTACAAAAATATACCATTAAACATCTATTTTAGTAATACTTTACATACCTTTCCTTTATGCTGAAATTACCCAAGGATCATCACGTGCAGGCCGGTCATTTTACAGTTTTTCAGGGTGGGGGGAGCAAAAGGTGAAAACCGTGCAAGTTTAATCAGAAGACAACAAAAACTAGGCCCAATAACATGTTATAACATTGATTTCTCAAAGTTGTAGGGGAGGGGTCAATTGACAAATTCGACAAAAGTTTTAAATTTTGACTTCGTATCAAATATTTCATCAAAAATCTTGATCTGATTGTTATTTAAAGGATAAAACGAGCTTCTTTTTCATGTTTGCGACACTTTCCTGCAGCCTATGTCACAAATTTTGCACATTTTACTTTACACGGTTAAGTGCGGTATCAAATATTCACGTTCAGCGAAGTTGTGTGAAATATCCTCTTTCACGGTGTGATTAATAATAATACTATTTTTAACATTATCAATTTCACGTTTATCTTATATAGCTTCCCTTAAGAATATAAGTAAGTTCTTTGAGCATTCGGGAATTTGAACCTAATAGTTTACAAGTGCATCTTAAATAAATATTTTGTACTACTGTCAATGACAACCGGTAATGTCTGAGATTTCTCGGGCTCAAATTGCATTTAGTGTACGTAAAAACTATCTCTGAATGTTCTAATTCGTAGTCGACTATCTGGAGAGAAGCGACCAGTTGCATCTGGTCAGGGACCTCCAGACGACTGCATAAAAAACACTGAAAAAAAAAAATCCTGGACTATTTCTAAAAAATTAATAAGTGAAAAGAAAGATGTTAATTATGCAATTTCTGCCACTCCTTTTCAATTCCAAATTGTTAGGATAGATCTTGCTAAATGTCGAGCAAAAGTATAAAACATTGTTGGAAGATGAAGAAAAAATCCTCTTCTAACAGTATATCGGGTCATTCCATAGAAATGTCAACCTCAGCCAAAGAAAAAAAAATACCAAAGTGAAAAAAGTATCAAAAAATTAAATAAATAAAAATCATACAACATAAGAAGTAAAAAAAATTAAAAAGTATTGTAATTATCACTGAGATTAGCCATAATAAATAGTTTGTTGTGTGTTTACTGCTTGTTATTCGATGGTTACGTTAGTCACACTCCATCTTGAGTAAAAGTGACACTTAAGACTAAAAACAATTAAGATTTAATAAATGTGTTTTATTTTTTTAAAACCCAAATTCACACATTTTTCAAATATATCATTTATTTTTTAACACTTGCTTAACTTTGTGAAATATTTGCCTCACATAAGCATTAATTTTCAGGGTTGCAAAAATGTTACGTTAGTGACGCTGCTATTTTGGTTGAAAAAATATCTACTGTCTGTAATTTTGTTTTAAATTCTTAGTAGAAATGATACATAGATACCATTTACATTGTAAATCCACCAGCATAACTAAAAAATATGTTTTATCCTTTAAGTTACAAGTAAAACGAGTTGCAAAATCAGCTCTGAATGTTACGTTAGTCACTGTGGAATGACCCTATCTTTTAATGCCATTTTTAACATTACTATAAATTTCATGTTTATATAGCTTCCCTAAAGAATATGAATAAGTTCTTTGAGCTTCCATGAATTTGCACATAATAGTTTACAACTGTATGATAAATAATTATCTTGTGGTAGTCAAAGACAACCGGCAACGTTTGAGATATCTCATGCTCAAATTGCGTTTAGTGTACGTAAAAACTATCTCTGAATGTTCTAATTTATAGTCGACTATCTGGAGAGAAGAGACCAGTTGCATCTGGTCAGGGACCTCCAGACGACTGCACGAAAAAAAAATGGAAAAAAGAAAATTCTGAACCATTTCTAAAAAAAAAACAGAAAGTGAAAAGAAAGATGTTAATTATGCAATTTCTGTCGTTCCTTCAAAAGAAAAAAAATAAAACGCAGTGTTCTGGTGAGAGCTTGTGTTTTCTATTCTAAATTGTTAGGAAAGATCTTGCTAAATGTCGATCAAAAGTATAAAACAATGTTGGAAGAAGGAGAAAAAAAAAATCCTCTTCCAACAGTATATATTTTAATACCATTTTTAACATTATAAATTTCATGTTTAAATAGCTTCCCTAAAGAATATGAATAAGTTCTTTGAGTCTCCAGGAATTTGCACATAATAGTTTACAAGTGCATGATAAATAATTATCTTGTGGTAGTCAATGACAACCGGTAACGTCTGAGATTTCTCATGCTCAAATTGCATTTAGTATACGTAAAAACTATCTCTGAATGTTCGAATTCGTAGTCGACTATCTGGAGAGAAGCGACCAGTTGCATCTGGTCTGGGACCTCCAGACGACTGCACAAAAAAAAAATTGAAAAAAAAAAAAACTGAAAAAAAAAAAAAAAAATCCTGGACCATTTAAAAAAAAAAAAATAAGTGAAAAGAAAGATGTTAATTAGCAATTTCTGTCACTCCTTTAAAAGAAAAAAAATAAAACGCAGTGCTCTGGCGGGAGCTTGTTTTCTATTCTAAATTGTTAGGAAAGATCTTGCTAAATGTCGAGCAAAAGTATGAAACATTGTTGGAAGGAGGAGAAAAAAAAATCCTCTTCCAACAGTATGTCTTTTAATACCATTTTCAACATTATTATAAATTTCATGTTTATATAGCTTGCCTAAGAATATGAATAAGTTCTTTGACCCTCCAGGAATTTGCACATAATAGTTTACAAGTACATGATAAATAATTATCTTGCGGTAGTCAATGACAACCTGTAACGTCTGAGATTTCTCATGCTCAAACTGCATTTAGTGAACGTAAAAACTATCTATGAATGTTCTAATTCGTAGTCGACTATCTGGAGAGAAGAGACCAGTTGCATCTGGTCAGGGACCTCCAGACGACTGCACAAAAAGAACTGAAAAAAAAAAAAAAAATCCTGGACTTTTTCTAAAAAAAATGACTAAGTGAAAAGAAAGATGTCTGCACAAAACAGAAAAAAAAAAAAAAAAATTCTGGACTATTTCTTAAAAAATTATGTGAAAAGAAAGATTTTAATTGTGCAATTTCTGTCGCTCCCTTAAAAGAAAAAAAATAAATAAAAAGCAGTGTTAGGGAGGGAGCTTGTTTTCTATTCCAAATTTTTAGGAAAGATCTTGCTAAATGTCAAGCCATGGCTACCTGCGATCTTAAAGCGGCTAACCAGACGGGCGAAAAAGAGCGTACAAGCAGAACTTACATTTTCTGCCACATCAGTCATTTGGCGCTGATCTCCTAGGGTTCGGTGAGACTTTTTAAAGGGAAAGGTATAGTAATAACATGCGTGTAAAGACTTGATTTCTAGGAGTAAAACTGTTTCAGTCTTGATGAAAAAAAAAACAAACATCAAAATACATAGTGTTGTTATGTGTTCACAGTTTAAAACATTTATAAAGCACATGAAACAATTAAAAGATTGTTTAAAAGTCATAACACATGCAGTCTTCGAAACTACATTTACGTGAAACATTACGTTTACATCTGATTTAGAAGATAGCTTTATATATGCGAGAGACAATCATTTATTTAAAGGATTGCATTTTCCTCACTTCCGGTTTAACCAGAGTTGCAAAAAGGAAAGCTGATTCTTCTAAAATTACATTTATAGAAGCGCCGAAGAAAACGTAAAAGTTTAATTAAAATGCAGTTAGATGCAGGCCCGTCCTTCCGAATTGGGGGAGGGGGGTCAATTAAAATACAGTTTTGTATTTTAATTGACCTCCTCCCCCGGATGGGGGGGAAATTCCGAATTAGGGGAGGGGGCTTAGAGGGGGGGGTCAATTAAAATACAGTTTTGTATTTTAATTGACCCCCCTCCCCCGGATGGGAGGGAAATTCCGAATTGGGGGAGGGGGATCAGAGGGGGTCAATTAAAATACAGTTTTGTATTTTAATTGACCCCCTCCCCCGAATGGGGGGAAATTCGGAATTGGGGGAGGGGGGGTCAGAGGGGGTCAATTAAAATATAGTTTTGTATTTCAAAAACCCCCTACCCAGAATGGGGGGAAATTTCGAATTGGGGGAGGGGGTCAGAGGGGGGGCTCAATTAAAATACAGTTTTGTATTTTTGTTGATCCCCTCCTCCGAATGGGGGGGGGAATTCGGAATTGGGGGAGGGGAGTCAGAGGGAAGTCAATTAAAATACAGTTTTGTATTTTAATTGACCCCCTCCCCCGAACAGGGGGGAATTCGGAATTGGGGGAGGGGGGTCAGAGGGGGGTCAATTAAAATACAGTTTTGTATTTCAAAACCCCCCTCCCCCGAATGGGGGGGAAATTTCGAATTTGGGGAGGGGGGTCAGAGGGGGTCAATTAAAATACAGTTTTGTATTTCAAAACCCCCCTCCCCCGAATGGGGGGAAATTCCGAATTAGGGGAGGGGGGTCAGAGGGGGGTCAATTAAAATACAGTTTTGTATTTTAATTGACCCCCTCCCCCGGATGGGAGGGAAATTCCGAATTTGGGGAGGGGGATCAGAGGGGGGTCAATTAAAATACAGTTTTGTATTTTAATTGACCCCCTCTCCCGAATGGGGGGAAATTCGGAATTGGGGGAGGGGGGTCAGAGGGGGTCAATTAAAATACAGTTTTGTATTTCAAAAACCCCCTCCCCAGAATGGGGGGGAAATTTCGAATTGGGGGAGGGGGTCAGAGGGGGGGCAATTAAAATACAGTTTTGTATTTTAATTGATCCCCTCCCCCGAATGGGGGGGGAATTCGGAATTGGGGGAGGGGGTCAGAGGGGAGTCAATTAAAATACAGTTTTGTATTTTAATTGACCCCCCTCCCCCGGATGGGAGGGAAATTCCGAATTGGGGGAGGGGGATCAGAGGGGGGTCAATTAAAATACAGTTTTGTATTTTAATTGACCCCCCTCCCCCGAATGGGGGGAATTCGGAATTTTGGGAGGGGGGTCAGAGGGGGGTCAATTAAAATACAGTTTTGTATTTTAATTAACCCCCTCTCCCGAATGGGGGGAAATTCGGAATTGGGGGAGGGGGGTCAGAGGGGGTCAATTAAAATACAGTTTTGTATTTCAAAAGACCCCCTCCCCAGAATGGGGGGAAATTTCGAATTGCGGGGGGGGGGTCAGAAGGGAGTCAATTAAAATACAGTTTTGTATTTTAATTGACCCCCTCCCCCGGATGGGAGGGAAATTCCGAATTGGGGGAGGGGGGTCAGAGGGGAGTAAATTAAAATACAGTTTTGTATTTTAATTGACCCCCTCCCCCAAATGGGGGGAAATTTCGAATTGGGGGAGAGGGGTCAGAGGGGGGTCAATTAAAATACAGCTTTGTATTTTAATTACCTCATGGGGGGGGAATTCCGAATTGGGGGAGGGGGGTCAATTAAAATACAGTTTTGTATTTTAATTGGCACCCCCTCCCCCGAATGGGGGGGAATCCGAATTGGGGGAGGGGGTCAGAGGGAGGGTCAATTAAAATACAGTTTTGTATTTTAACTGACCCCCTCCCCGAACAGGGGGGAATTCGGAATTGTGGGAGTGTGGTCAGAGGGGGGTCAATTAAAATACAGTTTTGTATTTAAAAAACCCCCTCCCCAGAATGGGGGGGAAATTTCGAATTGGGGGAGGGGGTCAGAGGGGGGTCAATTAAAATACAGTTTTGTATTTTAATTGACCCCCTCTCCCGAATGGGGGGAATTCCGAATGGGGGGAATTCCGAATTGGGGGAGGGGGTCAGAGGGGGGTGGTCAATTAAAATAGTTCTGTATTTTAATTGACCCCCCTGACCCCCTCCCCCAATTCCGAATTCCCCCCATTCGGGGGAGGGGGGTCAATTAAAATACAAAACTGTATTTTAATTGACCCCCTCTGACCGCCCTCCCCCCAATTCCGAATTCCCCCCATTCTGGGGAGGGGGGTCAATTAAAATACAAAACTATTTTAATTGACCCCCCTCTGACCCGCTCCCCCAATTCGGAATCAACCCCCAATTCGGGGGGGGGGCAATTAAAATACAAAACTGTATTTTAATTGACCCCCTCTGACCCCTCCCCCAATTCGGAATTCCCCCCCAATTCGGGGGAGGGGGTCAATTAAAATACAAAACTGTGTTTTAATTGACCCCCCTCTGACCCCCTCCCCCAATTCGGAATTCCCCCCAATTCGGGGGAGGGGGTCAATTAAAATACAAAACTGTATTTTAATTGACCCCCCTCTGACCCCCCTCCCCCAATTCGGAATTCCCCCCATTCGGGGGAGGGGGTCAATTAAAATACAAAACTGTGTTTTAATTGACCCCCCTCTGACCCCCTCCCCCAATTCGGAATTTCCCTCCCATCCGGGGGAGGGGGGTCAATTAAAATACAAAACTGTATTTTAATTGACCCCCCTCTGACCCCCTCCCCCAATTCGGAATCCCCCCATTCGGGGGAGGGGGTCAATTAAAATACAAAACTGTATTTTAATTGACCCCCCTCTGACCCCCTCCCCCAATTCGGAATTCCCCCCCATTCGGGGGAGGGGGTCAATTAAAATACAAAACTGTATTTTAATTGACCCCCTC